>JBBBDQ010000328.1:120000-125000 GCA_037127315.1 Ascarosepion bandense | reverse complement strand
GTGGACAGAACGGCATGTCTACAAAACTCCAGAGTCGTGGTACTGAATATAACATCAGTCAGCCAAGTGACAAATTATTTGCATTAATCATATATATATACACCGACCATAAATTTGGGACCACCAAAATTATTTCACAAAGTTTATAAAATTTCATTTTTAGCAAAATCAAATTCGCCGAGTTTGTATTTTTTGTTATTCTTATGCAGATGTCAAGTAAAATAAAAGTAAACATTTACTCAGTTTGCTACTTGACTCCTCTTATTGTGATCAAGTTTTTGCCGAAAATTAAAATTTATTCAGCTATTATAACTACGGTGTAATTTATTTTTGTAAACCATATTACTACGATATAAATGGCAAGGAAGAAACAGATTAGCATTGAAAAAAAGCTCAGGTTGAAATTCTTTCGAAAGAAGGGTATTCTGAACGTGTTAATTAAAAAATTAAGCTTATCAAAAATGGCGTGCATTATTGCCTTTAACGACTTCGTGAAACTGAGTTAAATATTGACAGAAAAAGATCTGGTAGGCCAAGAGTGACATCTATTGTAGGGGATAGGCAAATGTTCATATCTAGCAAGAGGAATAGAAGAAAAACCGTTCCGGAATTAACAATTGAAATGAATTCTACTCGGCAAAATACAGTATCTGTTACTACTGTTAAGAGACGACTTCATTCTGCTGGGCTTAAAGGCTGTGTAGCAGTTAAGAAACCACTATTAAAGAAGGAGAATAAGGGATGAAATTGATCGTACAGTTTTAAATGAACTTCCTAAAAATGTACAAATGTTGTTTAAATGCTTGCAGGATGCTTGGAAATCACTTTCACTAACTTATTTTTATAAGTTATTAGAAAGAATGCCAAGGATTTTCTCTGCAGTAATAAAGGCTCGTGGTGGTTTCTTTGATGAAAAGAAAATATGAATTAACTTTAATTAAATTTGAAATTACTCTATGTTAATTTTGATTTTAATTATTGTACATTTGTGAGAAACAATGAAATATATATTTATTTATTCTTCTAAGACATAAAATTTGTTATTTCTTTTTCTTAGAGAATAAATCTAAGTGGTCCCAAACTTATGGTCGGTAGTGTATATATACAAACACAACATTAATAAATATATAAAATTTATCACTCAACTGATTGACGTTATAATTAGCACATCGACTCATAGTTTCGTAGACAATGTATGTGACAGATGTTTCATTGCGTTCATATAAAATCATCACAGTAAACTAGAAAACGAACATTTTTACGAAATGTTATCAATTCGTCATCATATACAAACATAGAAAAGTAAATTGATATAAATAAAAACATTAAACTCGAGAGAAAATATAGCGGTGGTGATTTTCAAAGCGTAGTTTAGGCTGAAATTATGAGACAGACAGTGAGGATCGAACTCAATATTCAGTCGTAAATGACTCTAGTGAGACAATCTTGCTAATCATTACACCACACAGGATTGCCCCAAAGAGGAAATATGGCGGCGGTGTTGGTTTACGGTTAAGATATATAGTCTTTATGATGAGTAAAAAAGATGTTGGTTCTTTGTCAACGAACGAATTTCTAAAGAGGGAAATAGTTACAGCAAAACAGACAGAAAATGTCCCTCCCTCTGAGCAGTGACGTTTTCATATAGATATCTGCCTGTTCGCGGGATCTCTTCTTTCATTTCTATTCAGATAAAAAAACATGAGCTTTCGCTTTTGAAATTCCAGCGTATTCCTTTATATGTTGCTGAAGTTCTTTATCGCTTTGAAATGTGTAATGGCAGATGCAGCATCGTATCTTATCGTCAGGCGAGTTTTCGCAAACATGTTGACATACTTCGGTACTATTTTCAAAAGAGTTGCCGCAATCCACATAGGCGAAAGTTTCCTTCAAGGCCGGTTCAAACGGTTTGTAGGGCCCTCGACGAGAGCTTTTCGTTAGGCTAACGACTGGTGTCACTCTCTGTGTATATTCATTCTTTAGTAATATATGAGGACAATAATCTTCCCATGACTTGTGAATTGGAATGCCTTTGTACCAAACCGACTCGGTCAAAGCAGCATCCACACTGACATCGGTACAATATCCTTGGCGTGGGTTTTGTTCATGGTTGGTCTGTTCGACTTTTGATCGTCCCGATAAAACTTCTAATAGAAATGGGAATTTGTTTCGCCATTTGCTTTCTTCAATCCGGTTATTCCTAGGAAAACTCGAATTTTGAGTTGTAGCCATTTTCTTGGAAACGCGCCTTTTCATCGATTTCATCTTTTTCGCTTCTTGTTGTCCAATAAAAAGCAACGAATAAATAAATGTTTGAACCTGCAAATATATTAACAAAAAAGATTAGCGTTACAAAAACATGTAGATTTCAGCAAACATTTCCTTTCGAAAGAGATTTAACACAGATCTATTTTGCATCAATAAAAGTGTGGGATTACCCGACCTTGTCTGCTCGGGGGAGATGGTAATTCTCCTAACGCCCGCTAGGTGGTGTTGTATAAAGCAGTATAAAATGAAAAATACTCAAGCCCTCACTCTCTTTCTCTTTGTTTATCTGCTTCCCCCCCCCCCCGTCACTACCACAAAATTGTACGTATGTGATTGGTTTGGGATTCTTTGAGTAAATACGGTATTATTGTCACTATAGTATGGCTGGAAAGTGTAAATTTGATATTTTGGTGAAAGGAACCATATTCGCCGAAATTAGTCACTGTTTACAACTATCTAGTTTTTTTTAATCAATTCACACCAAGCAAGGCGATTATGTCACTAAGATGCAAGGGGCTACCAGAAATGAAAGCGAAGGAAAACCTTTAGAAGGAACGTGAAACCCAATCTTAACCCTCTAGGGCCATTCGTATCATATTTGATACAGTATTTCCCTATAAGGAAACATTTGGTATTTCCCTATAAGGAAACATTTGGTATTTCCCTATAAGGAAACATTTGGTATTCATTGACTGAGCAGTCAGTACTGGTTTCATTTGAAATTTATAAAATATTTCTCTTAAAAAATTTTTCAGGAAAATATTTCTTTCAAGGCTTGTTTTCATACTGTATCAAATATGATACGAATGGCCCTAGAGGGTTAAATGACTGACCATTGTGGACAAAGAAAAGAAAAAGAAAGGGCTCGGTTTGAAATTGAAATAAATATCATTATACTGTGGGATAATCTTCTGCCCAGTCAGTCATGTCTCTTTCGGGACATGATCGCCCATGCGTGTATCACGTATGGCACTTAACCCTCTAGGGCCATTCGTATCATATTTGATACAGTATTTCCCTATAAGGAAACATTTGGTATTTCCCTATAAGGAAACATTTGGTATTCATTGACTGAGCAGTCAGTACTGCTTTCATTTGAAATTTATAAAATATTTCTCTTAAAAAATTTTTCAGGAAAATATTTCTTTCAAGGCTTGTTTTCATACTGTATCAAATATGATACGAATGGCCCTAGAGGGTTAAACTGGAGACAAATAATAAACCTCTTAAAAAAAACTACGGGGGAATGTGAACAGAACGATAATCGAACGTATCTATAGAACAAGACTAGCCCTGCTTTTGGGTTTCTTCCCCTTTTTTATATTTTTACGAAAATACATATTTTCTTTCTATCTTTAATGACAAGAAATGACAAAACGTGTCTCGTCTGAAATGAGCTTTGTAAACCCAAGGCGAACAACGTCTAGCATACATCACGCTGTCTCTTTTTAGAAAAAAAAAAACCTCATTCGACAATTCTTATATTTAAAGATTTTTTTTTAATCATATCACCCCGAGCAAGGCGGTAACGCCACTGATGTGCACGGGGCTACATAAGATTGAAGAGATTGGAAAAGAGAAAACCGGAAACCGCATCCTAAACAGGAAACAAGGGATGAGCCTCTTCACATGTTCAATAGACGTGGGTGGAGTGTGAACCGGGCGATAGTTTAGTCTATCTACTCCAACTGTATTGTTTTTTGGAAGAATAAATAAAACAAAAGTAATGCAGATATACATGTAGTTCTTTAAACAGCATCAATTACAACATTTAAATTTTATGTTTTACAAGCTTTAAAGATGACAGTCAGATGGCGTCCATTCTGCTCGATACACTGGGTTAATCGTAGTCTGAAGTTTTGATCAACTCTTTCCAGCATATCGGTGGATATGTTGGCGACAGCTTGACGAATGTTGTTCTTCAGGTGAGCCAGCGTGTTAGGACAATCGTTGTAAACAATTGACTTCAGGTAGCCCCATAGAAAATAGTCACAGGGTGATAAATCAGGGGACCGTGCTGGCCAATGCAGATCGCCCCTCAAAGAGATGAGGTGTCCTGGAAAGTTCTGCTGCAAAACTGTTATTGACATGCGCGCTGTGTGTGCCGTGGCACCGTCCTGCTGGAACAAACTTTAAATCCCGCACTCTCGCGTAAGCCCCTCCCCACTATCCTTGGAGCAACCATCGCTTCAGGGTGCCAAATACTAATAAGCAAGTTGCTCTGCCCCACCCTGTCCTAGTGCAAGGGTTTAAACTCACAATTACTATGTTATCAAATTCAAAAACCAATGCTTTAATGCACTAAGATATTGATACATATGCGAAACATTGTGATAAAAATGAGAAGAATCCACTTATAGTGTAAATAATAAGAACGTTAGCCTGACTAGATAATGTCACCCCTGTATACAGCATATTCTAGGCACTACTGACAGAGTTAAGAAAATTTGACTTCATATTTTTATAACATAAATGTTTATATGTCAAGCATTTAAAAATAGATTAAAAATAAAAATAAAAAATTTAAAAGCAAGATGAATTTTGCCCAGGGACTTTGGGTTGACTTCATAGATAGAAGACAAAAAAGATACTGTTTAAAACTCAGGAACATCTACTAAAAACACATGTATCTACTAAAGATAACATGTATAAGTAATAAAAAATAATGTCAGACTATGGATAAAAATACATTAATTCTTTGAAAATTGCATTATATATATATATATATATAT
>JBBBDQ010000328.1:0-117500 GCA_037127315.1 Ascarosepion bandense | reverse complement strand
TACCGCGTTTTGTGTGTCTTTCCTCTACTTTTATATATATTTTTGTGTATATGTATATATATACACAAAAAAAAATCTCAAGCGAGCCAAAACCTACCGCGTTTTGTGTGTCTTTCCTCTACTTTTATATATATTTTTGTGTATATGTATATATATACACAAAAAAAATCTCAAGCGAGCCAAAACCTACCGCGTTTTGTGTGTCTTTCCTCTACTTTTTTATATATTTTTGTGTATATGTATATATATACACAAAAAAAATCTCAAGCGAGCCAAAACCTACCGCGTTTTGTGTGTCTTTGCTCTACTTTTGTATATCTTTTATATATATATATATATATATATATATATATATATATATATATATATATATTTCAATCATACTAAAAGTTCCTTTAAGACAGGTGTAAAATAGTTTCTTTTAAAGAAAGAAAGGACATATATGGATATAACACTAACAATATTTCTTCGTAACTAAAATATATATATCTTGTCGGAAGTAAGCGGTCTAGTTAGTCGTAAATATAACCGTTTTCCTTAGACGTGTATAAATGCGCTTCAACCCTTAACATCTAACCTAGTTATTTTCACTTATTTTCGATAACTAGCTTTTAAATTTAATTTTTAAAATTAAAATTTTTCTTGAAACTTTTATTTTAGTTTTAATTGAAAGCTAAATGATTACATTTACTATTTCCAGTAAGCAAAATACTCTAGTGTATTTCAAGCAGAAATGGAATTTCAAACTTTATGATTTGTTTTAATTTTTCAATTTTTCGGCCATTTTTTAGCGATCGACACATTTGTAAACAAAAGTTATTTATCGGTTGTAAAAATCTTGCAAAAATAAAATATACATCTGTGAAACATTATTTTTTGTAAAATTAGCAAATTTAATGTAAAATTAATCTGATTTACACAAGTATTACTTATTTATAGCATGAAATTTAGAATAAAATTATTTCTTAAACACAGAGTTCAACTTTCTGACCTTTCTCCTCATATGTGAAGTGTGATGACAGCTCGACAGATGTGAGAAAAGATAAGTGTATGGCGATCATAAGTCACAAAATTGTTCAATTTTTTCCTGTAAGGGGAAGAAATCGTGAAACACATGACCTTTTAATGTACACATAGAAATTACCAAAAAAAAAAAAAACTACAAATGCACACAAGAAAAATTAAAAATTATTATAAAAATATGATGGTTAAATGATTTGTACTAAACTTCTCAATTTTCGATTAGTAAATATCGTCTTCACTTGATAATATACCAACCTATCGTCTACAAGTCTTTGAAATATTTTTAAAATGTTTTGAAACTTTATAAATTATTATTATTAAAAAAATGAAAAGAGTTCTTTCAAAATTTCATTATTTATCGAAAAAAATTCTTCGGACTATAATCTCCTTAATTTATATTATTTAAGTAATTAAAAGTTTATTTAATTACATAGTGTCAGTTTTTTATTTTACTATTTGGAGCAGATTTTCAGTAAAAGGAGCTAAATCCCCAATGAGTCTTGCGTTTAACTAATTAAACCAATTTTGCCTACAGAATTTAATTTCTTAAAATTTCGTTAATTTAAGTGCAGAGTGAGGTGCGGGGGTAACAGATATTAAAAAAAAAAACATTTCCGAAAACAATTTCGGTTCTTACGTATTATCGGGAGGACCTTTAAAAAAACGACTCAAAAATTAAAGTAAATTATTTATTGAAACGGTTAAAACAATAAAATAACATTACATTTGTAATTCCGGAGGCCAGAACGTCGCAATTGCTTCCAAAAGTGACTCAAAGACATCAGTACAGGCAACATGCTTCCGCCACATGAATTCGGCCAAATACGACTCCAAATGGTGACGTGCAGTGCCACAGTGCTTCTTGTTTCGCCACTTTGTCGATCCCCATAGGCGTTCCACTGTCTGCGTATGAGCCCCGGTGTTCGAATCCACAAAGTTGTACTTGTGGTTGACGTTGAGGTGATGAAAGCCTGATTTTTCCAGTTCCTTGGTGTTATAAGCGGGCCAACTGTCCGAGTAGATCGTAGTACCACGTTTGATGTGCTTCTTTATCTCGGCCATCAATGTCTTCGAGCTTCGATCTGGAACCTGCACAAGGAAGCATTCACCCGTGTCTCGACACAATCCACCAAAAATCCACTGCTGAGGCAAAACTCGGCCTGCGTTGCTCTTTCGTTTAAAAAGTAAAAATCAAAGGTCCTCCCGATAATACGTAAGGACCACAATTTCATTCATTTGTGAAAAAGTCCTGAAAGTTTCATTAAAATCCGATAATTATTTGATTTTTTCAAGAATTTCTAAATTAATGTGTTTGTCATCGGAAAAAAGTGAGTTATGTAATATAACGTTTTCCATGTCGTAACGATTTGGTTACCCGCCAACGAAAATAAAAACGTGTTAGAAAGGATTAAAAAATTCTAAAAATAATTAAAAAATACTTTGATTTTTCCTCTTAATAATAGCGTAAACATTTTGATGGAAAAATGTTCGTTTTTACTAAGTTTGGAACCTTTTTTTCTTCATACCATGCAGTTTGTTTGTTTTTTTTGTGTTTTTTTTTTGTTTTTTAGGGCAGATACGCCACAAGAATTGGAGATGCTCAGTAGCCTTGACATATTTGGGAAAGACATTAGAATAATTCAGAATCTTTACTGGCAGCAAACTGCCTGCATACAGACAGGTAACGAATTCAGCAGATATACAAAAATAGAAAGGGGCGTACAACAAAGATATGTCTTTTCACCGGATCTGTTTAACTTGTACAGCGAGATTATTTTGAGGACCCTTGATGTTATGCCAGGATTTGTCCTCGGAAGCCACAATTTGAACAACATAAGATACGCAGACGATACAGTGCTGATTGCAGACACGGAAAGGAAATTACAAGACTTCCTACAGAAGGTAACTGAAGAGAGTGACAAAAAAGGACGACAAATAAACTGCAAGAAAACCGAATGCATGGTCATCAGCAAAAAGAGCAACCCAAAATGCCAAATACAGGGGGGTATTAGAATCAAGCAGGTACAAAAATTTAAATACCTAGGAATCGTTCTAACAGAAGACGGAAAGTGTGACACAGAGATCCGAAAGCGAATTGGCATGGCGAAGGAAGCATTCCAGAGGCTGAGTTAAAATATTAAGAAACAGGACAATTTCTCTAAAAACAAAGAAGAGAATACTAGATTGCTTTCTTCAATATGGCAGTGAATGTTGGAATATATCAACAAAGATGAAGGAAAAACTTGAAGCAGCTGAAATGTGGTTCTACAGAAGGATGCTGCGGATATCATGGACCGAGCACGTGAGCAATGATGTGTTGGAAAGAATGGAAACGAAAAGGAAATTAATATTGAGCATCAGGAAGAGACAACTGATGTTCCTGGGACATGCAATGACGAAGGAGGGCTTAGAGAACCTGATACTAACAGGCCAGATAGAGGGGGGAAAGAGACAGAGGAAAGCAGCGGATAACATATTTGAAGGGCCTGTGCGGGTGGATGACAGAACGGGGGTTGCGAGATGTTACAGGAGAAAGCGTACTAAGAGCCACCAGAGATAGGAAGACGTGGAAGGCTATGATCGCCTACCTCCTGACTCCACTTGCTTTTAACGCTTTTCTAGTAATATTACGTTAAAAGCACATAAATAATGTTATTGCCCGATATATAATAATAATAATAGTATATAAAATCATATTAAAATACAAATACAAATCAACCATCTGTCTGTTCATGGAATAGTGCTGTCATATATGGTCAGGCGCCCCCGCTGTTATATATATATAAGAAACAATATATATATATATATATATATATATAGAAACAATATATATATATATATATATATATAAGAAACAATATATATATATATATATATATATATATAAACAATATATATATATATATATATATATATATATATATATATATATATATATATATATATATATATATAATAGAAACAATAAGAAACAATATATATATATATATATATAAGAAACAATATATATATATATATATATATATATATAAGACAATGAATGTCTATTGTGTTATGTTTAATCATGAGCCGCTCTAAACGTCGTATTTTGGCTTTAATTTCAGTTGAAAATAAAGACAAAACCTCTCCAACATTTGGATAATTTAATATACATATATATATATATATATATATATATATATATATATATATATATAATCGATTGGCAAGTTGAATATATTATAAATCTTGATAGATTTTTCAGTTTTAATAAGAATTTTGAAATATTCTATGCATTTAGTGAAGAGAAATTCCCGTCCTAAACGGATCTGACATTGGAACGGGTCACCGGCTTTTTATGTAAGGGTCAAAAATTTAGGGTAAAAATAGAATAAATAAATAGAAATCAATTCCCCGAAAATATCAAAATAATGAATTATGAAGAACTTACCTTTAACAGGAATTACTTTAGCTTTAGTTTTAGAAACCAGAAATATTTTCACTCAGAGAACCAGACTGTTTCGCTCACAAATTACTGACTAATTCTAACAGAATAAAATTCAAGTTGATTATATAAGGTGTTGGACAGTCATATTTTTTTTCATTCGATTGTCTTGTTTAAATAAACAAGAAGAGAGAGGATTTATCTTGGAAGAATGAATAAGGAGTGTTCGTTTTTTATACTCAAAGGTGAATGGTTGTTTTTGAACCAACAAACCTTATTTATTTACTGCTAAATCTTGTTTAGTTTTAAAGTCCCTAGTTTGTTAATCAAAAAAGCTTTACATTTCATTTGAACCTTGTCGTTGAAATGTGCAAATAGATGTTTTTATGAAACTTACTTTTAAAAATATGCATTTTAAACAATTACGTGTATATTGAAATAGTCATCTATCACCCTCTTTCGCTCTCTCTCTCTCTCTCTCTTTATATATATATATATATATATATATATATATATATATATATAGGCTTCTATTATATATATATATATATATATATATTTGATAGGGCCTTCCGGCCCAAAAAAGGCCGCAAATCATTTGCAATTTTAAAAAATGAACTTGAGAGAGAAATAGATTATAGATGTCTGTTTCAACATCCGTAAAAAGTAGCTAAAAGTTGTGAAAACGTTCGTAATGTATAGCTTCAAAACGCCAATTCCGTGATACCTTCCGTTTTTTCGTGATCACGGAATATCTGCGTTCTGAGAGTATGTTATTTTGTTTAACGTACCATTTATTGTGGGTTCAGTATGTTCGGAAGTGGAGGCGCAAGTTGCATTCTGACAGTAGAGGGGCCGCAAGGCGCATTCTACGGAGGGGGCGCGATGTTGGCTAAGCACGGCACTGAATAAAACCATAGATTTTTTTTACACAAATATAAACTTGCTTTATTTCAATGTTTCTATCTAACTATTTGTGCAGCTTATTTAGAGTGAAACCTGTGGGTTTAAAAATTGTAAAATTATTAAAGCAATTCAGTCAGTTAAGTGCCATGCGCGATACACGCTTGGGCGATCATGTCTCGAAAGAAACATGACTGACTGGGCAGAAGATTATCCCGCAGTAGGTTGCCATTGCTTTCTGCGGTAGACTGGTTGCCAACCAAGGCTATAGAACCCAATCTGTCCTGCTGTTTAACCCATAACTGGAAGGAAGAGACGGATTAATACCTTTCCCAAGGGTATTTGCGCGTAAGTGAATGCAAGGAATTCAACTGGAATTCGAACTCGGTTCCCCGATTCCTCGTTCCGAGTCGATATCCATTGCGCCACAACGCAACACACATTAAAGCAGTTATCTCCACTAAATCACTGAAAAACAGCATAGTGTGAATAAAAAAGGCCCCAATCTTAATAAAAAATATTTTTCCATCAAAATGCTTATATTATTATTAAGAAAAAAGATGAAAGTATTTTTTAATTATTTTTAAAAACTTTTAATCAGTTTTAATATGTTCGAAATTTTGGTATTTTTTTTTAACCATTTCACCCCATGCAAGGTGGGATCGCCACTAGGGCGCAGGGGGTTATAGTGACAGAAAAGACTGGATACATAGGGTATTAAAGAAAGGATAAGAGATGAACAGGATCAAGAAGATAGAACATGGCAGTTGATGTTGCATTTAAATTTTTTTTAGCTATCAAGCAAGCAAGTAAACGGAAGGGAGTTCCACGGGTAGGAGGTGCGAGAAGAGAAACTTTTCGAGTAGAAGTGGTGGTTACAATTAACTATATCAACGGTAAAATGGTGTGACCTAGATGCCAATCTCGTAGCGCGCTTAAATTCGCGCAGCTCATTGGAGAAGTTGCCATGAAAATATTTGTAGAAAAGACAGGGAAGCCACGTCACATCGGTGAGAAAGCGACTGAAGTCGAGATGCCAAGTGAGTACCGATTATATTGCAGATCCTTCTTTGGATTTGGTCGAGTAACTTGAAATGAATAGCAGGAGCACCCGACCAGATATGGCAACAGTATTCAATGCACGGACGAATGGTAGATTTATAAATATGCAAGATGGATTCTGAACTTTTTGGCCCGACACAGAGACCCAACCTTAATAAAAATTAAGGAATTGTCTGATTGAAATTAATTTTTTTTTATTACTTATTCATAAGTGAATGAATTTTATGTTAAATTAATCCATATTTTAGAAGCTCTGTGAAAATATTAGGGTGGTGGTACAGTAACACCCCCACCTTTTCGATATATCGTGAAAATTTCAGAATTTGAATGAACGAAATCTTTTTACTGTTATATAAAAGAAAAACCAATGAAATTTTTATTTCATTAATATATATGTATTGTATTTCATTGAATAATATATACATTATGTCTGTTTAGGTTTATAATAATCGTTTCTGGTTTTCTAATTAGCTTATTGATGTTAAACTGAATTTGATTGAGGAAAGTGTCGTAGTTTTTGTTAACCCAAATACTTTCGATGTCCCCCCACGATTATCTTCAGGGTTGAATTGCAAAGACAAAGTTTTTTTGTAACTGTGATTGTTTGAATGGTGAATATTGAAAACACGTTTGACATGTTGTTATTCGTAATTTCAAACCAACAAATACGTTTGTTGGTTTGAAATTACCAACAACGACAATCTATTTTCGGGGTTTATGATGAAATTTATTTGGCCTTGAAAGTGAATTGCGTCATCCGTGCATGGCCGTATCTGACTACCGGGCACACCGGGCACGGGCCGATTCGTGCAATCATAGTGAAAATCCGGGCAAGGTAAAATGTCTTTGTTAGAAATCAAACTAAAGAATTCACTAAGAAAGAAAGAAAGAAAGAAAGAAAGGAAAACGAAGAAAACATCTGAATGAACGCAATAAAAATCTGTTTGATTATTTATTAAATTTGGGAGAAAAGATTGGTTATACTCAGAAAGTCCGAACCCGATTTCCCAAAGGGACTGCAAGGCAAAGCTTTTTCGCCTTCTTTTTGTGGCTACCCTTTTGATTTTTGCCGCACCACTTCACTTATTTGCCTGGTCGAAGGGAAGATACAATAAATCATTTTAATCTTGAAGATTAAAATGCTTCTCCCATCCCAAAAGCCACTAAAAATCTTTATAAGATTCTTAGAATTTGCAAAGAAGGACACCTTTTCCATAACTTCTGTTTGTTGCAAAGAATTCTTAGAAGTACTAAATTTGTTTAGTACTAAATTTGTTTAGTACTAAATTTGTATAGTACTAAATTTGTTCATACAAAAATAGAAACTACTCGTATAATTCGCAAAAATTTCAGCTCATAGCTTATAATTTAAATTAAAACTTGACTCAAAACGGAAGAATTATTTTACGATAAGTTTGAAAAAAATTAAACAGTTCAAAAATACTACAAATATGTTCATATTTTACCCATGGGTAAAAATGAAACTGAGATATGTATGTACGATAAACTAAAAATATATTCCTTTTTTTTATACCAAAATTCCATCGCCCTTAAATCCCTACTTATTCTATTTTAAAAATTAAAACTGAAATTTTCTTTCAAAAGTTTTTTTTTTTTTTTTTTTTTCAAAATTAACTAGGTGTTGAAGTTTCCTAGCCGATATTCTATTTACAGGTTTTTGAACTAGAGGAGGTGTCAGCAATAAATAAATAAATAAATAAATAAATAAATAAAGATGTATTAAGGAAAAAGAAATCTGTAAAAATCAACCAAAACAACTAAAGAAAAGTACTAAAATAAAAGTACTAAAATAAAAGTACTAAAATAATTAGATAAGATAATTTTTTCCATAGAATTTAATAGTTTAAGATGCAAAACCGGAAATTATTTTATTTTATTTTTTTGTAATCATTTCACCCCAAGCAAGGCATTCCACTGCCACTATTGCGCATGGGGCTACATAGGGGAAGGTAAAGAGAAGGAGTGGTTAGATATAGGAAATGTCAGAAGGAAGGTGATAGATGGGTAAGGATACCGAGGATGAGGGTTGGGCAGATGGGAAGAGTGTTTAAAAGAATGGGAGCGAGTTAGTGTGTTAGGAGGTGTCTATTGACCTTACATTTAAACTCCTGGAGATTGTAGCCGTCGGGGAAGCAATCATGTGGAAGGGAATTCCACAGTCGGGAAGTGCGAGAAAAGAAACTGTTGGAGTAGAAGTTGCGGTTGCATTTTATCGGTTTCACTGTAAAAGGGTGGGATGTAGTTGCTAATTTAGTTTCTTGTGCAAATTCATATCTAGGGGGCAGCAGTGATCTAACTTCATTGGAGCAGAAGCTGTGAAAGTATTTATAGAAGAGACACAGGGAAGCCACGTCGCGCCGGTGAAAGAGAGACTGCAGCCGGTCTGCCAAGTTAGTATCGATCATACAGACCCTCCGTTGTACCTTGTCGAGAAGCCCGAGGAGAATATCAGGGGCACCCGACCAGATATGGCAGCAGTATTCAATGCACGGGCGGATGGTAGATTTATATATGTACAGGATATATTCAGACGGAAAAAACTTCCGGGCCCTGCACAGAGAACCGACTTTCATAGCAGCGGATTTAGCAATTAAAAATAATAGCTAACGTCATTTTGAAAATTGACAAGTTTTCCACTATAAATTTTCTAGCTAAACAATTTTTTAAACAAATATTTTTTAAAGGATATTTTTTCAATTATTCTTCTTGCTAAATTACCAAAAGTTAATTAAAATTCAGATAGATTTTAGGAGTTTTCAAAAGTTTAAATCTTAGGTGTTCAAAAAATTGTGAAAGCGTGTGCATACTTAAATCTTAAATTTGTTTTCATCATGCTGTTTCGATTTATTTTTGTTACGCTATCGAAAACTTTTGATGTATTTATTGTGTTTGTTTATACAAATGAAATAATTATATTTTCTCATTTGAATATTTTCGTAAGTTTTATCAACATCTACTTTCTGTAGAAAAAAAATTTTTCCATATTTATTTTGCAACTGCATTTTATTTTTGCCAAGTATATCGATTTCTTCAATGAGTGAAAATTAAAATGAAAGTTTCGCAATACCGTGAAATCGTAATCACCAGTAGTAGATGAATAACTTAAATCTATAACTAGATTTATCTTCATATATATATATGAATATATAGGAAAGAATATTTAAAAGTTTTGAATTTTAAAATGTACTTTTTTTGGACAGTATTTGTTTATTTTTATTATTGTATTTTATATTTCAGACCGCCCTCGGTCCTTCATCAGAAACAAATGATTTTTAAATTTGAATTAGAAACCTATTTCGCGAGAGCGTCTGTGAATTTTCTGTTTACAACACGTGATGCGTTTGTTTACACCACGTGACGTGTCTGTTGACAGAGTTTGTTTTACACCAAGTTACACTGAAAGCGACAGATTTTATTAAAAAAATTATTTATATTTTATTATTTATTTATTATATTTTATTTATATATTTTATTAAAAAAATTATTTTATTACATATATATATATATATATATATATATATATATATATATATCCGAGAGTATATAGAATGAGGAGAGAAAAAAAAATTCCGTCCAAAACATTAATTTAAAACAGTGCTCGATATATGATGTATAGAGCAGTGAATATATATATATATATATATATATATATATATATATATATATATATATTATTTACGGATTTTAAGTAAGGATGTGCGTGGATGTCGGCTAGGAACGAGAAATCCGAGAGCTGAGTTCGAATTCCAGTTGAATTCCTTGCATTCACTTACGCGCAAATACCCTTGGGAAAGGTATTAATCCGTCTATTCCTTCCAGTTATGGGTTAAATAACAGGACAGATTGGGTTCTATAGCCTTGGTCGGCAACCAGTCTACCGCAGAAAGCAATGACAACCTACTGCGGGATAATCTTCTGCCCAGTCAGTCATGTCTCTTTCGAGACAAGATCGCCAAAGCGTGTAACACGTATGGCACTTAAACTCTTATAATTACTTGACTTGCTTTCTAGGGCAATAGTTTTCGTTTTTGTTTATCAATTTTTATTCATTAAAACAATAAAGTCACTTTTTAATTTATGATTCATTGTATATCTTTCATAAGAGTTATTTTTAAAGTGGTATACGTATTTGAATTGCTATCCTCTTTATTTTTTCTTTTCCTCAATGAAATTAATAACAAGTTCAGCAACGGTTTAAATTGAGAAATCACTTATACAGAAAACTTGCAGAATTTAAAATCATCAATTATTTTTTGTAAAATAGGACCCCCACTTACCGAAAATTTGCTCTGAAACGTAAAATAAAAATAAAATGTAATAAAACTGGCATTATTTAATTAGAAATGTTGTGATTGTTTCTATGAATAAGAATTTATGGTAGGTACCACTACTTCATTTCGATACCTAAGTTGGAAACACAATTTAAAAACAAATCTTTTTTCTTGAAACTTTATATTTAGCTTAATTGAAAGCAAAATGATTAAATTTATTATCTCCATTAAGCAAAATATTCTGGTGTATTTCAAAAAGAAATTATAATCATTGGAATCTAAAATTTTGAGATGTTCTTTTTATTTCAATTTTCGGCCATTTTTTTTTTTTGAGCGATTGACACATTTGTAAACAAAAGTTAATTCTTGAGTTTAAAAATCTTGCAAAAATAAAATATACAATACAATTTTCACTTGTTATTTTTGGAAAATTAGCAAATTTCAAGTTAAATTAATATGATTTGAAACAAATTACTTGTTTATGGCATTGTTGAATTAGCCTATAAAGCTATCCACCCCTTTTCTCATGTAAATATTTCTTTGGAACAGTCCAGCAATATTAACAGACCAGTCACAGTTAGCACAAAATTTCAACATGCCGTTTTGAGCCTGTAGAGAACTTATGATTATAGGTTTTAATGTTTAATAAGGGTTTTAAGGATGTGTGCGTGTTCTTAACCAAGTTCACAACTATTTTTATATTTGATCACAAGAAACGACAATCCAAACAAAATGTAGAAATGATAAACTCAAACAACTGGTTGAGCAAACAAATGTAACATGAATAATTTTATATAAACAAAGAAACATTTAGCAATTTTCGGTCATTTTTTTTGAGTGATTGACACATTTGTAAACAAAACTTAATCCTTGAGTTTAAAAATCTTGCAAAAATGAAATATAGAATTTTCACTTGTTATTTTTAGAAAATTAGCATATTTCACGTTAGATTATCTGATTTGAAACAAATATTACTTGTTTATGGCATCAAATTTAGAATAAAAGTATTTAATTACAAAGGTCTGTCTCGTTGACCTTTCAAATAGGCGATGGCAACACCTGTTAGCGATCATTCTGGAAGTATGATGATCAAAATTTGACATAACCCAATTTAACATTTCGTAAGAGGAACAAATCTTGAAACATGTGACCGTTTAATGATAAGTCTCTTATAAGTTTCCATAGTAAAAGAAAATGTGCAGTGTACTGTAACATGAATAAAAAAAACAGAAATTGTTTTTAAAATCTTAATTCTCAAAATGATTTGTATAAAGCTTTTGAATTTTCGATTTGTAAATAGTCTTTTTCTAATGAATTAATAACCAAAGACACTGAATAACTGGAAGAAATTTAAAAGATGTTTGAAACTTTAATTAGCAAAGGAAAAAATGAAAACAATTCTTATAAAAGTTCATTATTCATCGAGTTTTTTTCTTCTTCAGAATATGATATCCTAAAATTATATTATTTATAAAATCAATTAAAAGTTTATCGATATTAAAAATAGCGCAGTTTGAATGCATTTTGGATTTTACTATTCGGAACAGATTTTCAGAAAAATAGTCTCGTAATTAAAAAAAATTACATGATTTACGTTCGCCAATGAGCCATGCATTTAACTAATACAAAAAACGTTGGTATAGATAATGTATTTCTAAAAGTTTTATGCAATTAATTGGTGTGGTGGGGGGTAACAGATGTAAAAAAATATTTTTTTAGCAAGATCTTCTAAAACTATTGCATAAATAATTTCATTCCTTTGTGAATAAGTCCTGGAAGTTTCATTAAAATCTGACAATTAGTTGATTTTTGCAAGAATTTTCAAAATGTGTCTTTTAACGCCAAAAACCACTCGCATAATATTACGTTTTCCTTAATAGTCTCATTACGTAAAATTGCGTGAATCGCTGACAGAAAAAAAAAAGAAATTTAACTGAAATTTAAAACGAGTTAGAAAGGATTAAAATATTTTTGAAATAGTGACAACAAAATTTGATCTTTCCTCTTAATAATAGCATAAACATTTTGATGATAAAACTTTGCTTTTATTAAGTTTGAGTCCTTTTAACATCAGGCTATGCTGTTTTTTCGGCAACTGCGAGAAGGAAAGCAAATTATGAACACAGTTATCTTATCAGGAAATAAATGCGATAACAATAGTAAATTTAAAGCAAAAGTACCTAAGATTCAATAAAACATTAGATTATGGAGAATACTTTCTTAAATTTTTAAGATTAAGTTAAAATTTATATAAAAATTGAGCTTACGTTATATTCCTCAAGTAATTAGTAATGGATGCCTTCACCCAGAAACTGTAACTAAGGTCTGCTTAGAATAGTTGCAGTATTTTTTTTTTAATCATATCACCCCAAGCAAGGCTGTGACGCCACTGATGCGCATGGGGCTAATTAAGAGTAAAATGATTGGAAAAGAGAAAGCCGGGAACCACATCCTAAACAGGAAACAAGGGATGTGCCTCTTCACCTGTTCAAAAGACGTGGGTGGAGTGTGAACCGGGAGATAGTTAAGTCTATCTACTCCAATTGAGAACAAAAAAAAAAAAAATAAGAGAAAAGAAAAAAAAATGTGAAAGATTGAAAAAAAAATTAAAAAAAGAAAGCCGGGAACCACATCCTAAACAGGAAACAAGGGATGTGCCTCTTCACCTGTTCAAAAGACGTGGGTGGAGTGTGAACCGGGAGATAGTTAAGTCTATCTACTCCAATTGAGAACAAAAAAAAAAAATAAGAGAAAAGAAAAAAAATGTGAAAGATTGAAAAAAAAATAAAAAAAAGAAAGCCGGGAACCACATCCTAAACAAGAAACAAGGGATGAGCCTCTTCACCTGTTCAAAAGATGTGGGTGGAGTGTAAACCGGGCGATAGTTAAGTCTATCTACTCCAATAAAACACAGGTGGGCTCTGTAGGTGTTGAACAAACACTAAAGTGTCTCAGCAGGTGTCTGCAATGAAGATTAGCTTGCCGCCAAAATAGACAGGCATCCTTGGATACGAGTGGCCAGCCATACCAAACAGCATTAGTCTATAAATTTTATATGTACTTTAAATTTTATATGGACTTTTAATATGCCATATGTACCTTAATATGTTATATATACTTTAATATGTTATATGTACTTTAATATTTTGCTATATCAGTTGTATTCATTTATATTTTCTTTTTCAAAACAAGCGTCTCAATATAAGGGTGATCACTAGAAATGGTAGATATGCAAAAAAATATTAAATGTTGTACAAATGCATTTCCCTACGGTGTTACTATACTCGAAATTTTTTTTTCAGTGTTGGGTGGTTGCTTTTCAAATAGAGGGTCTTGAAAATTTGAAATGTTTTGTTTATTTTCAAGGTGAAGTATATTGGTGTTGCCAACAAGTATTTTCCTCTATTTTGAAGGTAGTCAGGAATGTGTTTTTAGGTGTTTTTGTAAAATACAAGTTGACTGGGGAATATATTAATACTTATGAGAATGTTTTTGTATTTTCTCATCATAGTTACAATGCATTTGATTACAGTATCGTAGGTCCTGGGTATAAGCTTAAACTGCATCCGGCAGCAAGGCCTCTGATTGGGAGGTTGTGAGGAGCATGGAACCACCTCTTAATTTCTGTTGTTCCCAGGTCCACCCTGACCCAGAGTGGTAGCACCTGTTAGAGTTCCAGCTATGAGTAAATAGTTAACCCCCAGACTGGGGTCAAAATGCTATGAAATTATTTACCAACAAAACCGTTTTTGAATGAAAATTATTCCAACAAAACCGTTTTTGAATGGAAAATATTACTAACAAAACCGTTTTTGAATGAAAAATATTACCAATAAAACCGTTTTTGAATGAAAAATATTACTAACAAAACCGTTTTTGAATTAACGATAAACTAAATAAAACAAATCAAAACGATTTTTCCAGCATTAAATGACCTAATGAAGGTTGATAGGCTGGTTAAATGAACCAATCAACCAACCAGCCAACCAACCAACAGTATTGTAAGTTGATGTTTAGGAATATTTGAGAAAGTATTATGTTCTTTTTTTGTCTATGTTAATATTTCTAATGGCTCGTATAATTTGTTCATCAACAGTGCAATTAGGAAAGGCATTATTAATGAGAGTTTGTTTAATGTTTTTCCATCAGTGGAGAAAAACTTTTTCTTGGAAGAGTTAATTGTTGCATGATTTATTAAATTTTTATAATAGCTATTTTATTTTAGTCAATACATTCAATGTCATAGTTTAGATAGCACGTGTTTATACTAACTGCTTTTTTATATGGGGCAGTAGTAAATGTATTATTATTAGTGGCTGTCAATACATCAAGAAAAGGGATTTTATTTTTATATGGGCGGTAGTAAATGTATTATTATTAGTGGCTGTCAATACATCAAGAAAAGGGATTTTATTTTTATATGGGCGGTAGTAAATGTATTATTATTAGTGGCTGTCAATGCATCAAGAAAAGGGATTTTATTTTTATATGGGCGGTAGTAAATGTATTATTATTAGTGGCTGTCAATACATCAACAAAATGGTTTTTATTTTAAGTTCATATGTGAAGTTAAAAACGGAGATTTTTGTAAAGTTTTCTCGTTGTTCTTGTATTTTATCTATGTTTTTAACTAAGTTGAGAATATCATCTGCATGTCTTAGGTAGATGCAAGGTTTTTAATGGTGTTAAAAATCCTATTTTCGGGGTTAGCCGTATAGAAGTTACTAAATGTTGGTCCCAGAACTGAACCCATGGAAATGCCATCATGTTTTTTTTGTTTTTTTATAATCATATCTTCCCAAGCAAGGCATTTTACTGCTACTGTTTTACACAGGAGGAAAGTTATGAAAAAGGCTGACAGGTTATAGGGGGTGTCAGGAAGTGGGTAAGAGACGGATGAGAATACCGATGAGAGTGGAGTGAACGGAGAAAGGAGCATGAGAGAGAGAGAGAGAGAGAGAGAGAGAGAGAGAGAGAGGAAGGATGGATGCAGATTAGTGAGATAGCAAGGATGGATGCAGATTAGTGAGATAGCAAGGATGGATGCAGATTAGTGAGATAGGAGATGACTATTGACTTTACATTTAAATTCTTAGAGATTGTAGCTGTCGGGGAAGCAAGTAAACGGAAGGGAATTTCACAGGTGGGACGTGCGAGAAAAGAAGCTGTGGAGTAGAATTTTCGTTTACATTTTATTGGTTTCACAGTAAAAGGGTGGGACCTATTTGCTAATCTTGTGGCTCGAGTAAATTCATATATAGGGGGTACCAGTAAGCTAAGTTCATCGGAGCAAACGCAGTGAAAGTATTTGTAGAACAGACACAGGAAAGTAACATTGCGCCGGTGAGAAAGTGACTGTACCTGAGCTGCCAAGTCAGGATCGATCACATTACACAGATTCTCCGTTAGAATATTTTCAAGGACCCCTCGGTGGATAGCAGGAGCACCAGACCAGATATGGCAGCAGTATTCAATGCACGGGGAGATGGTAGATTTATATATGTGCAGGATTGTTTCAGACGAGAAAAACTTCCTGGCCCTACACAGAGAACCGACTTTCTTAGCAGCGGATTTAGCTATAGATTGTACGTAGATATTATTTTGATGGTTATAAAAGGGAACTTCAGGAGTAAAAGTCAAACGTAGTTTTCATAATATATTAGGTTTGATTTTTAATGAAAGGAGAGATGGAGCGTTGTAAATATTCTTTGTAATTACATCAATCGTTTCTTTAACTGGGACGTTGGTAAATAAACTTTCAACATAAAGTGAGGTTTTGGTTTCATTATTACGTTTTTCTGTTTTTAAGATTTGGATTAATTTATGAGTTGACTAGCAGTATAGCCCGGCGTTGCTCGGGTGTAATGAAAGCTTTAAGACTAATCCATGGTCCTGGAGCTCAGACTCTTTGGACGTTGGCACGAAAGACTAAAAAGCAATAGTTGTTTCCAGTTAAAGCGAAACCGTAGTCTGAAAGAAAAATGAATGGATGTAAGACAAATTTTGATTTCCTGGTATCGATATCAAATACTTTTTTTTTGGTCGTAAACTGAATTTTGAAGGCTAAATAAGTCCTCTGAGTAAATGGTATCATGGCTGAGACTAAGAACTACAATTATACATACTTAGAGCCAAACCCGAAGCAAAACTAAAATAAAAAGGCTGAAAAAAATACAGACATACAGGCAGATAAACTGACACACACACAAACATCTTGTCTTTTATATATAAACATTATCAATTTTCTGCACTATTGTAAGAACTGCAACCTTGAAACTTCTGAATATCATTTCTTATGTCTTTGTCTATGAGTCGATCAAATTTGATTAAAATCGGACCACTCCTATAACCCGATTTTTTCGATTATCGATTTCCGATAATTATCGGGGGTACCTCGACACAAAACCTAGCTAAGAACACTCGCAGACGCTTATAGTACAACTGTGTAAATTTTCAAGAAAATCGGTTCAGCCGTTTCGGAGTCTATAGGTAACGGACACACACACACACACACACACACACACACACACACACACACACACAAAGTTCCATCTATTCATTAACTCTGAAATCCATAAATAAGATTGCAAAATTAGGAATGTTACAAATTGCTGACATAGAGCTCTTCGGAAATTATAAGGCTACAGATCGACAATATAACTTTTTAATAAAATAATTAATATTTAATTTATTTTATTTTTTTATTGGCAAATCTGAATTAAGAATCAAATGTTACTCCAATTTCGGTGAGTGGTTCTGGATATATAACATAAAAACTAAAAAGAGTGACGTCTTCATCAGTTAATGATTATTAAACATCGGTCAGCGATTAGAAAAAAATAAATGTTTGGATGCCCCCCCCCCTCCGTCTTCGTTTAGCCCAAGAACACGTTAACCAGTGAAAAAAAAAAAAAAAAAAAAAAAAAAAAAAAAAAAAAATATATATATATATATATATATATATATATATATATATCCGCGGTGTTGGCAGGATTTAGAATATGGTGATGGAATCTCCTGCAGAGGGGTAAGACCCCATCACATAAATGTTTATAGTCAAAAATCTAAACGAACAATATTTACCTCTTTTCGAAACAGTCAAATGCTTATAGAATTTTAGAATAAAAGAAAGATTTCCACATTAAATAACCCAACAAGTTTTTATATATTATAAAATCAACCAACCTCAAAGTGACAGAGTAAGTCAGTTACACGTGTGAGACTTCCGTTGTTATTTTAACATGCGTATTGTTTAAATCTTTTTTTAATGCTTGCTTTACTCACCAACATAAAACCAAGACGTTCCGTTCAGGGTAAAGTTCGCTTCTGATTTTTTCTTTAAGTGGTACACAAACTACCAAACAACATATTTTTTAAGCATTTATCTCATAAAATTGTATATATTATTCTAAATATACCCATTTTTATATCAACTAAAGAAGAAATAAGTAGTAACTCCAAAAAAGTTCGCTGAAAAAAAGATTTAAAAACATTATTTTAATAGCCAACAAATGTTATTAGGAGGAAAGACCAAAAAGCATTTTTGTAATATATTATGAAAGATTTTTCAACATTTCTTGCACGTAAGAAATTTTGTTAAAAAATTGTTTTTCTTCCGTCAGCAGTACACTGAAGATTTGTACAGGGAAATTTATCATTTTTAGCGTTAAAAAAATTAAGAAAAAAAACAAAAAAAACGCGCTGTTTTGGAAATTCTTGCAAAAATAATTGTAGGATTTTAACGAAATTTCAGGACTTTTTCAGCAATGAAACTATTTTTAACATTTTTTTAAAAGAAAATTTCGGTAAAAATATATAATTTTTTTACATCTGTTACTTATTTAATTTTATGAAATTTCAAGTAATTAAAATTCCACCCTCTTCATATTTCATGACTGACTGCCAGTGGTTGCCAACTAAGGCTACAGAACCCAATCTATCCTGTTATTTAACCCATGGCTGGAGGGAAGAAACGGATTAAGACCTTTCCCAAGGATATTTGCACGTAACTGAATGCAACGAATGTTAACTGGAATTCGAACTCAGCTCTGTATATTTTATTTTTGCAAGATTTTTAAAACCGAGAGTTAACTTTTATTTAGAAATGTGTCGATCGTTCAAAAATAGCCGAAAACTATAAAAATTTAAAAAAATCTCAAAACTTTAGATTTTAATCAATATAATTTCTGTTTGAAATACACCAGAGTATTTTGCTTACTGGAAATAGTAAATTTAATCATTTAGCTTTCAATTAAACTAAAATAAAAGTTTGAAGGAAACTTTTTTTATTTTGATACATTCCATTTAAAAGTTAGTTATCGAAAATGAGTGGAGGTACCTACTGAAAATAGAAAATATTTTTATCAAGATGCTTTAAAAATCAGTCAGTCAGTTAAGTGTCATACGTGATACACGCTTGGGCGATCATGTCTCGAAAGAGACATGACTGACTAGGTAGAAGATTATCCCGCAATAGGTTGCCATTGCTTTCTGCGGTAGACAGGTTGCGACCAATCTGTCCTGTTATTTAACCCATAACTGGAAGGAATAAAGTTTAAACGGATTAATACTTTTCACAAGGGTATTTGCGCGTCAGTGAATGCAATGAATTCGGCTGGAATTCGAACTCGGTCCCCCGATTTCTCGTTCCGAGTCGATATCCAATGCTCCACGACGCACATACTTGTTTTAAAAATAATGATTTCAAACATAATTTTATTAATTTATGAATAATAAGTCCAGAGGGTTGGGTAGATGAGAGTGTTGTGAGAATAGTTGGGAGTTAGTGTGATAGGAGGTGTCTATTGACCCTACATTTAAACACCTGGAGATTGTAACTGTCTGTTGTTTTAAGAAAGACTTTGTTCGATGAATAATCAAGAGAATTGTTTTCATTTTTATTATTTTGATTTGAATGATTTAAGTTTTGAATCTTTTTACCATTCTCTGTTCATTTCAACCTTTTAGATCATATTATTTAGCAAAATCTTTATATATTAATAATGAATAGAAAAGCTTAGTTTAAATCATCAAACACCAATATTAAAAATATATATATATATAATTTCTTTAGTCTGTGTAAAATGTGCCGATTTTTGTAAGTATATGCGACAATCAGAAAATAAAAGCAATAACTATAGTAAATTTAAAGTCAACATTTCTAAAATTCAATAAAACATTTCATTACAGAGAATATTTTCATAAACCCTTCAAATTACTGAAAAATTAAAAATTATATAATAAATAAATTGTTGTGGATTCCGGATGAGGAACCACACAAAATAATGTACACCAAAAGGTTATATTAAACGTAAAAATACAACTGGAACGCAGGTCAGTAATCCAGGAATACGATTAGTAAGGAATATATATATATATATATATATATATATATATATATATATATATATATATATATATATATATATATATAAGTCTTTGATGTAAAGCCGTGCTGGAATTAGTATATCCGTGTAATACTATTCTGGCTGAGTGGAGCTCAGAGCTACTATGACTACTGACGCGGTATTCTCTGTGTAACTTCGGTATCGCTCGGTATCTTACGGTAACTGACGTATCTCTACTTTTCGATATTTATTTCTGTACAAAAATTGTGGCACAAAGCCGAAAACGGGAGGGGTAGAGGGTGGTCTTCAGTTAACTGTCCTATACCTAGCTAAATACTATCACGACCCATTCACTCATTACAATTTGCCCAATCACCAAAAGAACTCATCTATCAACTCCCAAACCTTCATACACCACAATGCCACAAACTTACAAGGGACACCTAAAAAAATGGGGAAATAACCCATGACAATAAAAATGTATTTATAGACAATATAAAATATATGTACAATATAATATAATATAATATGTACAATAATATGTACAATATAATATAAAATATTTAATGAAAAATGAAATGATGGGAGGGGGATGAACCCAAAAAACAAACTGAAAATACAACTTTTTTAAACTAAAATTATAAACAATGTTAGTAAGACACGTCCATCCCAGAAAAAAAGAGTGGCCGCTGTATTCCGCCAAACGGCGAAATCAAGAAGCACACTCGCTAGGGGAGTGGGGAGGAGGGTAAAAATTTAATGGAATTGGACAATAAAAGGCTGAACCAACCGAGATAAAAGGAGGCCAAAACAAACTGGGGAGGTTAGGAATCTCGACTGGGATCATAACAAAAGAGAAAGCTGGGTACAGGCTAGGAACACATTCATTCACTTTAACTAGGTACACAAAAGAGAGCTACCTTAACCAGAGGAGTGTTCCACAGAAATCCAACCCGATGTAACCAGCAGATCTAAAAGAGAAAATCAAGACTAGCCCCGTTCACGCGAACCAGGCTTGCCACATTTACCCACCTTTTGCTGAAGTCTGTCAAATTCAAACGTTTCCAATCAGTTCTAATCCTTATTTTGAGCATCAGCTCAAAATATCGGATCAGATCCTGATGTGAAAGACGCTGACCTCGCAAGACTTCCTCCATTCGCGTCGTCCAAATCACCATTCGAGCCGTGGCTAGCAGCGACAGAAACACCATACGCTTCATCCCAGAAAACGGGGGCGACACACTCTCGCAGGCAAATGCACGATCAATGAGCACAAGCTCTCGCAGTCAACTCGCCGACCCGGTCCCATAGAAGGCGAACCCGTGAACAATGTTAGAAGACGTGCTAAGCCGTTTCTTTCAAGCCAAGGTTGCAGCGTTCACAATCTGGCAAATCCGCCAAGGCCCCATATGAAGGCTTTGTCATTGAGAGGCAACCGATTCGGAGCTAATCGCCAGGTGAGCGAAAACTCAGCGTTGCTGAGATAATCGCTACCTGGCACCCAAGACCAGAACAAGCGAAACTCATCCTCCGACAAGCGAAGCACATAACGTAATGAATCCTTCGCGACGCCCTCTACTAACCCACGATAATGGACAACCCCGTCGGACCGACCGAGACAGTGCCAGAACGCCCGACAACTTTCCGTACACCTGTACCACAGCCGTGGTGAATTGATACAGGAGGCTAATCCAGCGGCGGAAGTTGGTTTCGAATCCAGCGGCATGCAGGACAGCCGCCAGGTAACGATGGTCAACCCTATCAAATGCCTTGGACTGATCTAAATTGATCAGCGTGGCTTGTTCGTCGTCTTTTATCCCCTCTATGATCGTGCGTATCAGATGCAGGTTGCTCTGAAGTCTGCTCAGGCCCCAACAGAGACTCGGCAGCTAATTGCAAACGATTTTGCAAGATCTTAGCCCAAATCTTTAACTGTGTTTAGCAGAATTATGGGCCAGTAACTCTTTAACTCCTTCTCCACATCCTTGCCTTTTCTCAACAGCGTGATTACACCCCTGGTCAACCGGTTATGGATGGACCCCTGCCGGAACCAATTGTTGAACACGACAGTCAAAATCGGGACAAAGATGTGCAACAGCCTCAAGTACAATTCACAGGGCAAACCATCGAGACCCGGCGATTTGCCTCTGCCGATCTTCTTCAAAGTCGCGTAGACTTGGCCCACCGTAATCTCTCCCTCGCTGCTAGCTGCATCAGCCGGTAAAAGCCGGGGGGAGTCAGCCAAATAGCTGCGAAACTCCTCATCACATTTACTCTTTTCCTTTAGTGTTAGGGGTTGGGTGTTTCTTGTTGAGCAGGGATTATTACAGGTTGGGAAGAGAGTGCTTCTGTCAAAGTTTCAGGTTGGGAGAAAGGGGTTGGAGGGAGAAGGTGAAATTTGTCTAATCGGGGGAAGCAGACTGTCTCCTCTTCACAGTCATTTTTTTCACTGGAGAGACAGGGACAGATCTGCTCTCATCTGCTATGACATCCTTCTCCGCTCTGCCACGTTCGTTACCGTCCGATTTTTCTTTCTTTTTATTGCTTTCCTCTCCCTCTTCACGTCCTCTTTTTAATAATGGCGATCGTGGAGTAAATGCCTCCTCCACCTTCACTTCCATTTCCTTCTCTAGGATTGGTTCTTGCTGCTGCGGTTTCTTCTGTTGTTGTTGTTTTTGTTGTTGCTTCTTCTCCTTTTTGGAAGGTGAAACTGGTTCCTTTTGCGTGGCGTCCTGCAGAATAGGAGAGGAAGTCCCCTTCCTTCCCTTCCTGACCACTTCTGTCCATTCTGTTTTTGTTGGAGTCTTATTTCCATCCTGAGAGATTGGCGATTTGAACACCGACGTAGACGCTGGTGCCACCAAAGTTACTGTCTCCTGTATTGCTGCGACTGTCCTTTGTTCGTCTTGCTTCCTGGAGGGACACATTTTGGCTAAATGGCCAGCCGTTCCACATAACCAGCAGTGTGGCCTGCGCCCTTCCACTGCCACAGCTTCTGCCTCTACAAATGAGGACATCAGGCACTTTCAAAAATATTTGGCCTGTCAATAATGATATATGAACATATCTTCTGTGGGGACTCCAGTCTTACTGACCACTCGGTTGACCTCCTCCACGGATCCGAATTGTGATCGGAATGCTCCCACATGATCGCAATCAATTTCTAGCGGGACAGTATGAATAACAATTCTGGTACGTCTGGTACCCATATATTCCGTTTGTAACCGGATTCCTTTGGCTTCTAGACAGTTTTTTCGGGCAGATGTTGAGGCTTTTCAAAGTTTCCTACATACTTTCCCTGCTGACGCCAATAAACTTCAGGGTTTTCGCGTCCGATGTCAGCAGGGAGATTGTCTTGGTCGCTATTGTACTCCTAACTTCTGGGATCCCTATAAGCTCGTTCGCACTGATTAAATCCTTGTACTTGTCTTGAATTGACTGGTAATAGTTGGCATTTTTCTTAGTGGGTGCCTTGTCCCAAATTGACGGTGAAGTTGTCACTGCCGGCACTACAGTCGTCCTCTCAGAAGAAGTTGATGGCTGTGGAGACAGAACCATAACGCCCTCGTCTCCCCACAAAGATGAAACCAAAATATTCCACAAACGTATGTAAAAAAACGACGATTCAAACAAAGACAAAAGTAGAAAAGGTAATGCAAAAACGTACTCACAAGGATATCGTTGACAAAGCTTCCGTTAGCAGTTAAGCATTCACTCTGGAAGTTGAGCATTCACTGATTTCTGAACAAAGTTTGCTCCTTATATACTTTTTGAGAACCAAAAAGTGACTTGTTTGGATGGATTAAGCCATCCACCCCCTGGTTACGGGTCGGCGGATATGGAACCTTCCAATACTGTGAATTAGCCAACCCGAGCTTGTGATTGTTACATAAGCAATCTCATTGGCTAAGCCACAGTTTTGGTGCCAAAATTCAATGGCCAATTTTCAACTTCCAAAACATATAAAAGCCACACTTTCGAATCAAAATTTTAGTTTCCCCCAGATGCTAGCCGAATCCACGCTGGTCCTTTTCAACACCCTCGACCAGCCGCACTTTATCTTCGCGCAAAATCCTTCGAAGTGCTAATAATGGATTCAGGGGTTACTCACTTCATTCTTCACTGAAAGACCTTCCTCTCTACCGTCAAGAACTTCATCTACTTGCTTTAAAAATATTCTTCGACTATTTCTCGACCACCGATATTTTAATCTCCGTGAAAAGTTTTATTCAGTCTTATATTCATACTAATACGTAACATAAACGGAATATGTGGGTACCAGACGTACCTTTATATAACAAACAACATGAATACTGAATATAACTAAGAGATTAAGATATTTCGTCAAATTCAAATATTTTCGGCAAGGTACATAAATCTCATTTCCGTTTCTACAACCTACATTACGTGCAAATCTACGAACATTCGCCTTATGGGATACATTTTTTTTTTCTATTAAAATAAGCAATAGGAAATTACATAAAAACATTATAGAAATTTTGGATCAAAACGGCATTAGAATTTAAATTACATTTTTATATTTCTCAACCAATCAGCTAAAAACATAGAATAAGAACATTCTAGAAAAATAGGATCGGAAGTCAATTAACAAAAAATATTTAGGCCCCAAAACAAAATAGTAAAATACAAATCTCATTGGTCAATAAATGTCTTCACACCTAAATGTTAGGAAGATTCTTTGATTCCCTATTATGGTATATAAATAACACACAGTTAGGAAGTAGAAAGTCAGTCACCAAGCTAGCCATTAAGTCAGCATGTAACCGATACTTTGTCCGGCCAAGTCATTCTTCCCCCACCAAAGTTCATGACCTAGCTCAGAGGGCTGTGAAAAGAAAAAACCGACAAACTTTCTTTCACCAACGCGACACGCTGTCGCCACCTGAAATGAACTTAATGTAAGTAAGAACGACTTATTTACGGACTCCGTTAATATAAACTTACACACACCTTTAAACAAATTTAACTTCTTGCCAAACTTTATTTTCCAAAAGGCAATTTTTCACATCTTGTATTTTATTTGTTTCCACATGCTAATTTTATTTTATACATATTAAATTGTTTGTTGTTTAATGTTCGTTGTGACTTATTCCATTTCTTTTGCGCGATTGTAAAACATTGTGTTGTATTTGTGGGGTAACTAATCTCGAGAGCAATACCCGTAAAATACGGAAGCACATCAACCAAGCACTTACCAAATCCCCTACAGCCTCACCGTACTTCGGTTGTATTTTTGTAACGAATCGAATTTTCGTCAATCAAACAAAAGTTTACGATATTTCATTCTTGACTTTCATGTTAAAACTCATATTACTCGTCATTTCGATATCACAGGTCTATCTTCATATGTGAATTTAATTGTATTTCTTGAACGTTTTAAATGTTTCTTTGTTTATATAAAATTATTCATGTTACATTTGTTTGCTCAACCAGTTGTTTGAGTTTATCATTTCTACATTTTGTTTGGATTGTCGTTTCTTGTGATCAAATATAAAAATAGTTGTGAACTTGGTTAAGAACACGCACACATCCTTAAAACCCTTACTAAACATTTAAAACCCACAACCATAAGTTCGCTACAGGTGTTTGTTTACCGTATCTATTTGTACCACATCTAAGCCCCGCTTCGTAAATCCTCCAAAAATACAAAATACAAAAATTTTGTATTTGTATTTTTTGTATTTTGTAACAAAATACAAAAAAAATTTGCAATCTCATTATTCTTTTATTTTTTTTATCTCATGCTACGGTTTTCCTTAAAAAAAAACAAAAAAAAAAAACAGCATATTAAATAATTTAAATTAAATAAAAAAATTAACTTAAGTTTCTCTTCTGCCTAAAATAAAAACTGAAAAGAAAAAATAATTTCTGAAATAAAACAAAAGTTTACGATATTTCATTCTTGACTTTCATGTTAAAACTCATATTACTCGTCATTTCGATATCACAGGTCTAATTTCATATGTGAATTTAATTGTATTTCTTGAACTGTTTAAATGTTTCTTTGTTTATATAAAATTATTCATGTTACATTTGTTTGCTCAACCAGTTGTTTGAGTTTATCATTTCTACATTTTGTTTGGATTGTCGTTTCTTGTGATCAAATATAAAAATAGTTGTGAACTTGGTTAAGAACACGCACACATCCTTAAAACCCTTACTAAACATTAAAACCTATAATCATAAGTTCTCTACAGGCTCAAAACGGCAGGTTGAAATTTTGTGCTCACTGTGACTGGTCTGTTAATATTGCTGGACTGTTCCAAAGAAATATTTACATGAGAAAAGGGGTGGATAGCTTTATAGGCTAATTCAACAATGCCATAAACAAGTAATTTGTTTCAAATCATATTAATTTAACTTGAAATTTGCTAATTTTCCAAAAATAACAAGTGAAAATTGTATTGTATATTTTATTTTTGCAAGATTTTTAAACTCAAGAATTAACTTTTGTTTACAAATGTGTCAATCGCTCAAAAAAAAAAAAAAAAAAATGACCGAAAATTGAAATAAAAAGGAAATCTCAAAATTTTAGATTCCAATGATTATAATTTCTTTTTGAAATACACCAGAATATTTTGCTTAATGGAGATAATAAATTTAATCATTTTGCTTTCAATTAAGCTAAATATAAAGTTTCAAGAAAAAAGATTTGTTTTTAAATTGTGTTTCCAACTTAGGTATCGAAATGAAGTAGTGGTACCTACCATAAATTCTTATTCATAGAAACAATCACAACATTTCTAATTAAATAATGCCAGTTTTATTACATTTTATTTTTATTTTACGTTTCAGAGCAAATTTTCGGTAAGTGGGGGTCCTATTTTACAAAAAATAATTGATGATTTTAAATTCTGCAAGTTTTCTGTATAAGTGATTTCTCAATTTAAACCGTTGCTGAACTTGTTATTAATTTCATTGAGGAAAAGAAAAAATAAAGAAGATAGCAATTCAAATACGTATACCACTTTAAAAATAACTCTTATGAAAGATATACAATGAATCATAAATTAAAAAGTGACTTCATTGTTTTAATGAATAAAAATTGATAAACAAAAACGAAAACTATTGCCCTAGAAAGCAAGTCATTGAAGTAATTATAAGAGTTTAAACACGTGTGAGACTTCCGTTGTTATTTTAACATGCGTATTGTTTAAATCTTTTTTTAATGCTTGCTTTACTCACCAACATAAAACCAAGACGTTCCGTTCAGGGTAAAGTTCGCTTCTGATTTTTTCTTTAAGTGGTACACAAACTACCAAACAACATATTTTTTTTAAGCATTTATCTCATAAAATTGTATATATTATTCTATATACACATTTTTATATCAACTAAAGAAGAAATAAGTAACTCCAAAAAAGTTCGCTGAAAAAAAGATTTAAAAACATTATTTTAATAGCCAACAAATGTTATTAGGAGGAAAGACCAAAAAGCATTTTTGTAATATATTATGAAAGATTTTTCAACATTTCTTACACGTAAGAAATTTTTTTAAAAAATTGTTTTTCTTCCGTCAACAGTAGACTGAAGATTTGTACGGGAAATTTATCATTTTTAGCGTTAAAAAAATTAAGAAAAAAAACAAAAAAAACGCGTTGTTTTGGAAATTCTTGCAAAAATAATTGTAGGATTTTAACGAAATTTCAGGACTTTTTCAGCAATGAAACTATTTTTAACATTTTTTTAAAAGAAAATTTCGGTAAAAATATATAATTTTTTTACATCTGTTACTTATTTAATTTTATGAAATTTCAAGTAATTAAAATTCCACCCTCTTCATATTTCATGACTGACTGCCATTGGTTGCCAACTAAGGCTACAGAACCCAATCTATCCTGTTATTTAACCCATGGCTGGAGGGAAGAAACGGATTAAGACCTTTCCCAAGGTTATTTGCACGTAACTGAATGCAACTAATGTTAACTGGAATTCGAACTCAGCTCTGTATATTTTATTTTTGCAAGATTTTTAAAACCGAGAGTTAACTTTTATTTAGAAATGTGTCGATCGTTCAAAAATAGCCGAAAACTATAAAAATTTAAAAAAATCTCAAAACTTTAGATTTTAATCAATATAATTTCTGTTTGAAATACACCAGAGTATTTTGCTTACTGGAAATAGTAAATTTAATCATTTAGCTTTCAATTAAACTAAAATAAAAGTTTGAAGGAAACTTTTTTTATTTTGATACATTCCATTTAAAAGTTAGTTATCGAAAAGGAGTGGAGGTACCTACTGAAAATAGAAAATATTTTTATCAAGATGTTTTAAAAGTCAGTCAGTCAGTTAAGTGTCATACGTGATACACGCTTGGGCGATCATGTCTCGAAAGAGACATGACTGAATAGGTAGAAGATTATCCCGCAATAGGTTGCCATTGCTTTCTGCGGTAGACTGGTTGCGACCAATCTGTCCTGTTATTTAACCCATAACTGGAAGGAATAAAGTTTAAACGGATTAATACTTTTCACAGGGGTATTTGCGCGTAAGTGAATGCAATGAATTCGGCTGGAATTCGAACTCGGTCCCCCGATTTCTCGTTCCGAGTCGATATCCAATGCTCCACGACGCACATACTTGTTTTAAAAATAATGATTTCAAACATAATTTTATTAATTTATGAATAATAAGTCCAGAGGGTTGGGTAGATGAGAGTGTTGTGAGAATAGTTGGGAGTTAGTGTGATAGGAGGTGTCTATTGACCCTACATTTAAACTCCTGGAGATTGTAACTGTCTGTTGTTTTAAGAAAGACTTTGTTCGATGAATAATCAAGAGAATTGTTTTCATTTTTATTATTTTGATTTGAATGATTTAAGTTTTGAATCTTTTTACCATTCTCTGTTCATTTCAACCTTTTAGATCATATTATTTAGCAAAATCTTTATATATTAATAATGAATAGAAAAGCTTAGGTTAAATCATCAAACACCAATATTAAAAATATATATATATAATTTCTTTAGTCTGTGTAAAACGTACCGATTTTTGTAAGTATATGCGACAATCAGAAAATAAAAGCAATAACTATAGTAAATTTAAAGTCAACATTTCTAAAATTCGATAAAACATTTCATTACAGAGAATATTTTCATAAACCCTTCAAATTACTGAAAAATTAAAAATTATATAATAAATAAATTGTTGTGGATTCCGGATGAGGAACCACACAAAATAATGTACACCAAAAGGTTATATTAAACGTAAAAATACAACTGGAACGCAGGTCAGTAATCCATTAGTAAGGAATATATACGATTAGTAAGGAATACGATTAGTAAGGAATATATATATATACGATTAGTAAGGAATATATATATATATATAAGTCTTTGAAGTAAAGCCGTGCTGGAATTAGTATATCCGTGTAATACTATTCTGGCTGAGTGGAGCTCAGAGCTACTATGACTACTGACGCGGTATTCTCTGTGTAACTTCGGTATCGCTCGGTATCTTACGGTAACTGACGTATCTCTACTTTTCGATATTTATTTCTGTACAAAAATTGTGGCACAAAGCCGAAAACGGGAGGGGTAGAGGGTGGTCTTCAGTTAACTGTCCTATACCTAGCTAAATACTATCACGACCCATTCACTCATTACAATTTGCCCAATCACCAAAAGAACTCATCTATCAACTCCCAAACCTTCATACACCACAATGCCACAAACTTACAAGGGACACCTAAAAAAATGGGGAAATAACCCATGACAATAAAAATGTATTTATAGACAATATAAAATATATGTACAATATAATATAATATAATATGTACAATAATATGTACAATATAATATAAAATATTTAATGAAAAATGAAATGATGGGAGGGGGATGAACCCAAAAAACAAACTGAAAATACAACTTTTTTAAACTAAAATTATAAACAATGTTAGTAAGACACGTCCATCCCAGAAAAAAAGAGTGGCCGCTGTATTCCGCCAAACGGCGAAATCAAGAAGCACACTCGCTAGGGGAGTGGGGAGGAGGGTAAAAAATTAATGGAATTGGACAATAAAAGGCTGAACCAACCGAGATAAAAGGAGGCCAAAACAAACTGGGGAGGTTAGGAATCTCGACTGGGATCATAACAAAAGAGAAAGCCGGGTACAGGCTAGGAACACATTCATTCACTTTAACTAGGTACACAAAAGAGAGCTACCTTAACCAGAGGAGTGTTCCACAGAAATCCAACCCGATGTAACCAGCAGATCTAAAAGAGAAAATCAAGACTAGCCCCGTTCACGCGAACCAGGCTTGCCACATTTACCCACCTTTTGCTGAAGTCTGTCAAATTCAAACGTTTCCAATCAGTTCTAATCCTTATTTTGAGCATCAGCACAAATTATCGGATCAGATCCTGATGTGAAAGACGCTGACCTCGCAAGACTTCCTCCATTCGCGTCGTCCAAATCACCATTCGAGCCGTGGCTAGCAGCGACAGAAACACCATACGCTTCATCCCAGAAAACGGGGGCGACACACTCTCGCAGGCAAATGCACGATCAATGAGCACAAGCTCTCGCAGTCAACTCGCCGACCCGGTCCCATAGAAGGCGAACCCGTGAACAATGTTAGAAGACGTGCTAAGCCGTTTCTTTCAAGCCAAGGTTGCAGCGTTCACAATCTGGCAAATCCGCCAGGCCCCATATGAAGGCTTTGTCATTGAGAGGCAACCGATTCCGAGCTAATCGCCAGGTGAGCGAAAACTCAGCGTTGCTGAGATAATCGCTACCTGGCACCCAAGACCAGAACAAGCGAAACTCATCCTCCGACAAGCGAAGCACATAACGTAATGAATCCTTCGCGACGCCCTCTACTAACCCACGATAATGGACAACCCCGTCGGACCGACCGAGACAGTGCCAGAACGCCCGACAACTTTCCGTACACCTGGACCACAGCCGTGGGGAATTGATACAGGAGGCTAATCCAGCGGCGGAAGTTGGTTTCGAATCCAGCGGCATGCAGGACAGCCGCCAGGTAACGATGGTCAACCCTATCAAATGCCTTGGACTGATCTAAATTGATCAGCGTGGCTTGTTCGTCGTCTTTTATCCCCTCTATGATCGTGCGTATCAGATGCAGGTTGCTCTGAAGTCTGCTCAGGCCCCAACAGAGACTCGGCAGCTAATTGCAAACGATTTTGCAAGATCTTAGCCCAAATCTTTAACTGTGTTTAGCAGAATTATGGGCCAGTAACTCTTTAACTCCTTCTCCACATCCTTGTCTTTTCTCAACAGCGTGATTACACCCCTGGTGAACCGGTTATGGATGGACCCCTGCCGGAACCAATTGTTGAACACGACAGTCAAAATCGGGACAAAGATGTGCGACAGCCTCAAGTACAATTCACAGGGCAAACCATCGAGACCCGGCGATTTGCCTCTGCCGATCTTCTTCAAAGTCGCGTAGACTTGGCCCACCGTAATCTCTCCCTCGCTGCTAGCTGCATCAGCCGGCAAAAGCCGGGGGAAGTCAGCCAAATAGCTGCGAAACTCCTCATCACATTTACTCTTTTCCTTTAGTGTTAGGGGGTGGGTGTTTCTTGTTGAGAAGGGATTATTACAGGTTGGGAAGAGAGTGCTTCTGTCAAAGTTTCAGGTTGGGAGAAAGGGGTTGGAGGGAGAAGGTGAAATTTGTCTAATCGAGGGAAGCAGACTGACTCCTCTTCACAGTCATTTTTTTCACTGGAGAGACAGGGACAGATCTGCTCTCATCTGCTATGACATCCTTCTCCGCTCTGCCACGTTCGTTACCGTCCGATTTTTCCTTCTTTTTATTGCTTTCCTCTCCCTCTTCACGTCCTCTTTTTAATAATGGCGATCGTGGAGTAAATGCCTCCTCCACCTTCACTTCCATTTCCTTCTCTAGGATGGGTTCTTGCTGCTGCGGTTTCTTCTGTTGTTGTTGTTGTTTTTGTTGTTGCTTCTTCTCCTTTTTGGAAGGTGAAACTGGTTCCTTTTGCGTGGCGTCCTGCAGAATAGGAGAGGAAGTCCCCTTCCTTCCCTTCCTGACCACCTCTGTCCATTCTGTTTTTGTTGGAGTCTTATTTCCATCCTGAGAGATTGGTGATTTGAACACCGACGTAGACGCTGGTGCCACCAAAGTTACTGTCTCCTGTATTGCTGCGACTGTCCTTTGTTCGTCTTGCTTCCTGGAGGGACACATTTTGGCTAAATGGCCAGCCGTTCCACATAACCAGCAGTGTGGCCTGCGCCCTTCCACTGCCACAGCTTCTGCCTCTACAAATGAGGACATCAGGCACTTTCAAAAATATTTGGCCTGTCAATAATGATATATGAACATATCTTCTGTGGGGACTCCAGTCTTACTGACCACTCGGTTGACCTCCTCCACGGATCCGAATTGTGATCGGAATGCTCCCACATGATCGCAATCAATTTCTAGCGGGACAGCATGAATAACAATTCTGGTACGTCTGGTACCCATATATTCCGTTTGTAACCGGATTCCTTTGGCTTCCAGACAGTTTTTTCGGGCAGATGTTGAGGCTTTTCAAAGTTTCCTACATACTTTCCCTGCTGACGCCAATAAACTTCCGGGTTTTCGCGTCCGATGTCAGCAGGGAGATTGTCTTGGTCGCTATTGTACTCCTAACTTCTGGGATCCCTATAAGCTCGTTCGCACTGATTAAATCCTTGTACTTGTCTTGAATTGACTGGTAATAGTTGGCATTTTTCTTAGTGGGTGCCTTGTCCCAAATTGACGGTGAAGTTGTCACTGCCGGCACTACAGTCGTCCTCTCAGAAGAAGTTGATGGCTGTGGAGACAGAACCATAACGCCCTCGTCTCCCCACAAAGATGAAACCAAAATATTCCACAAACGTATGTAAAAAAACGACGATTCAAACAAAGACAAAAGTAGAAAAGGTAATACAAAAACGTACTCACAAGGATATCGTTGACAAAGCTTCCGTTAGCAGTTAAGCATTCACTCTGGAAGTTGAGCATTCACTGATTTCTGAACAAAGTTTGCTCCTTATATACTTTTTGAGAACCAAAAAGTGGCTTGTTTGGATGGATTAAGCCATCCACCCCCTGGTTACGGGTCGGCGGATATGGAACCTTCCAATACTGTGAATTAGCCAACCCGAGCTTGTGATTGTTACATAAGCAATCTCATTGGCTAAGCCACAGTTTTGGTGCCAAAATTCAATGGCCAATTTTCAACTTCCAAAACATATAAAAGCCACACTTTCGAATCAAAATTTTAGTTTCCCCCAGATGCTAGCCGAATCCACGCTGGTCCTTTTCAACACCCTCGACCAGCCGCACTTTATCTTCGCGCAAAATCCTTCGAAGTGCTAATAATGGATTCAGGGGTTACTCACTTCATTCTTCACTGAAAGACCTTCCTCTCTACCGTCAAGAACTTCATCTACTTGCTTTAAAAATATTCTTCGACTATTTCTCGACCACCGATATTTTAATCTCCGTGAAAAGTTTTATTCAGTCTTATATTCATACTAATACGTAACATAAACGGAATATGTGGGTACCAGACGTACCTTTATATAACAAACAACATGAATACTGAATATAACTAAGAGATTAAGATATTTCGTCAAATTCAAATATTTTCGGCAAGGTACATAAATCTCATTTCCGTTTCTACAACCTACATTACGTGCAAATCTACGAACATTCGCCTTATGGGATACATTTTTTTTTTCTATTAAAATAAGCAATAGGAAATTACATAAAAACATTATAGAAATTTTGGATCAAAACGGCATTAGAATTTAAATTACATTTTTATATTTCTCAACCAATCAGCTAAAAACATAGAATAAGAACATTCTAGAAAAATAGGATCGGAAGTCAATTAACAAAAAATATTTAGGCCCCAAAACAAAATAGTAAAATACAAATCTCATTGGTCAATAAATGTCTTCACACCTAAATGTTAGGAAGATTCTTTGATTCCCTATTATGGTATATAAATAACACACAGTTAGGAAGTAGAAAGTCAGTCACCAAGCTAGCCATTAAGTCAGCATGTAACCGATACTTTGTCCGGCCAAGTCATTCTTCCCCCACCAAAGTTCATGACCTAGCTCAGAGGGCTGTGAAAAGAAAAAACCGACAAACTTTCTTTCACCAACGCGACACGCTGTCGCCACCTGAAATGAACTTAATGTAAGTAAGAACGACTTATTTACGGACTCCGTTAATATAAACTTACACACACCTTTAAACAAATTTAACTTCTTGCCAAACTTTATTTTCCAAAAGGCAATTTTTCACATCTTGTATTTTATTTGTTTCCACATGCTAATTTTATTTTATACATATTAAATTGTTTGTTGTTTAATGTTCGTTGTGACTTATTCCATTTCTTTTGCGCGATTGTAAAACATTGTGTTGTATTTGTGGGGTAACTAATCTCGAGAGCAATACCCGTAAAATACGGAAGCACATCAACCAAGCACTTACCAAATCCCCTACAGCCTCACCGTACTTCGGTTGTATTTTTGTAACGAATCGAATTTTCGTCAATCAAACAAAAGTTTACGATATTTCATTCTTGACTTTCATGTTAAAACTCATATTACTCGTCATTTCGATATCACAGGTCTATCTTCATATGTGAATTTAATTGTATTTCTTGAACGTTTTAAATGTTTCTTTGTTTATATAAAATTATTCATGTTACATTTGTTTGCTCAACCAGTTGTTTGAGTTTATCATTTCTACATTTTGTTTGGATTGTCGTTTCTTGTGATCAAATATAAAAATAGTTGTGAACTTGGTTAAGAACACGCACACATCCTTAAAACCCTTACTAAACATTTAAAACCCACAACCATAAGTTCGCTACAGGTGTTTGTTTACCGTATCTATTTGTACCACATCTAAGCCCCGCTTCGTAAATCCTCCAAAAATACAAAATACAAAAATTTTGTATTTGTATTTTTTGTATTTTGTAACAAAATACAAAAAAATTTGCAATCTCATTATTCTTTTATTTTTTTTATCTCATGCTACGGTTTTCCTTAAAAAAAAACAAAAAAAAAAAACAGCATATTAAATAATTTAAATTAAATAAAAAAATTAACTTAAGTTTCTCTTCTGCCTAAAATAAAAACTGAAAAGAAAAAATAATTTCTGAAATAAAACAAAAGTTTACGATATTTCATTCTTGACTTTCATGTTAAAACTCATATTACTCGTCATTTCGACATCACAGGTCTAATTTCATATGTGAATTTAATTGTATTTCTTGAACTGTTTAAATGTTTCTTTGTTTATATAAAATTATTCATGTTACATTTGTTTGCTCAACCAGTTGTTTGAGTTTATCATTTCTACATTTTGTTTGGATTGTCGTTTCTTGTGATCAAATATAAAAATAGTTGTGAACTTGGTTAAGAACACGCACACATCCTTAAAACCCTTACTAAACATTAAAACCTATAATCATAAGTTCTCTACAGGCTCAAAACGGCAGGTTGAAATTTTGTGCTCACTGTGACTGGTCTGTTAATATTGCTGGACTGTTCCAAAGAAATATTTACATGAGAATAGGGGTGGATAGCTTTATAGGCTAATTCAACAATGCCATAAACAAGTAATTTGTTTCAAATCATATTAATTTAACTTGAAATTTGCTAATTTTCCAAAAATAACAAGTGAAAATTGTATTGTATATTTTATTTTTGCAAGATTTTTAAACTCAGGAATTAACTTTTGTTTACAAATGTGTCAATCGCTCAAAAAAAAAAAAAAAAAAAATGGCCGAAAATTGAAATAAAAAGAACATCTCAAAATTTTAGATTCCAATGATTATAATTTCTTTTTGAAATACACCAGAATATTTTGCTTAATGGAGATAATAAATTTAATCATTTTGCTTTCAATTAAGCTAAATATAAAGTTTCAAGAAAAAAGATTTGTTTTTAAATTGTGTTTCCAACTTAGGTATCGAAATGAAGTAGTGGTACCTACCATAAATTCTTATTCATAGAAACAATCACAACATTTCTAATTAAATAATGCCAGTTTTATTACATTTTATTTTTATTTTACGTTTCAGAGCAAATTTTCGGTAAGTGGGGGTCCTATTTTACAAAAAATAATTGATGATTTTAAATTCTGCAAGTTTTCTGTATAAGTGATTTCTCAATTTAAACCGTTGCTGAACTTGTTATTAATTTCATTGAGGAAAAGAAAAAATAAAGAGGATAGCAATTCAAATACGTATACCACTTTAAAAATAACTCTTATGAAAGATATACAATGAATCATAAATTAAAAAGTGACTTCATTGTTTTAATGAATAAAAATTGATAAACAAAAACGAAAACTATTGCCCTAGAAAGCAAGTCATTATTAAGCGTTTTAAATATGCCTCTAAATAAACACGAGTAAGTGTTTCATTGTGATTTTAACACGCGTAATTTTTAATCTTTTTTTTTTTATGCTTCCTTTCCTCACCAACATAAAACCAAGACGTTCCGTTCAGGGTAAGGTTCTCTTTAAATTTTTTTTATGTTCGTTTTCTTTAAGTGTGGAACAAACTACCAAACAACAATATTTTTTTAAACATTTCTCATTAAAATTGTATATATAATTCTAAATATACCGATTTTTATATCAACTAAAGAAGAAATAAGTAACTCCAAAAGTTCGCTGAAAAAAAGATTTAAAAACATTATTTTAAAAAAAGGCTCCTAACTTAAAATCAAAGTTTCAATCGCCAAAAATGTTATTAGGAGGAAAGACCAAAAAGCATTTTTGTAATATATTAGGTAATATTTTTCAACATTTCTTGCACGTAAGAAATTTTGTTAAAAATTTGTTTTCTTCCGTCAACAGGTAGACCGAAGATTTGTACAGCAAATTTATCATTTTTAGCGTTAAAAAAATTAAGAAAAAAAACAAAAAAACAAAAAACGCGTTGTTTTGGAAATTCTTGCAAAAATAATTGTAGGATTTTAACGAAATTTGAGAACTTATTCACTATTCATCAATGAAACTATTTTTTAACAGTTTTTTAAAGAAAATCTCGGTAAAACTATTTTTTTTCCATCTGTTACTTATTTCATTTTATGAAATTTCAAGAAATGAAAATTCTACCCACTTCATATTTCAGTCAGCTAGTTAAGTGCCATACGTGAGACACGTTTGGGCGATCATGTCTTTTTCGAAACATGACTTACTGCCACTGGTTGCCAACCAAGGCTACAGAACCCAATCTATCCTGTTATTTAACCCATGGCTGAAGGGAAGAAACGGACTAAAACCTTTCCCAAGGATATCTGCACGTAAGTGAATGCAACGAATGTCAACTGGAATTCGAACTCGGCTCTTCGATTTCTCATTCCGAGTGGATATCCACTGCACATCTTATTATCTAAAAGCAGGACTCCTTGGGAAATTTAAATCATCAATTTGTTTTTGTCAAACAGAAACACCATTTACCGAAAATCTGCTCTGAATCATAAATTTTTAAAAAAATGCAATAAAATTTGATTAGAAAAGCTTTTAATTACTTCTAGGTACCTCCACTCCTTTTCGATAACTAACTTTTAAATGGAATGTATCAAAATAAAAAAGTTTCCTTCAAACTTTTATTTTAGTTTAATTGAAAGCTAAATGATTAAATTTACTATTTCCAGTAAGCAAAATACTCTGGTGTATTTCAAACAGAAATTATAGTGATTAGAATCTAAAATTTTGAGATTATTTAAAAATATTTTAAAGTTTTCGGCCATTTTTGAGCGATCGACACATTTCTAAATAAAAGTTAACTCTCGGTTTAAAAATCTTGCAAAAATAAAATATACATTTGTGACAGGTAATTTTTGAAAAATTAGCAAATTTAATGTTGAATTAATCTGATTTACACAAGTATTATTTATTTATCGCATGAAATTTACTATTAAACTATTTCTTAAACACAGAGTTGAACTTTCTGAACTTTTCCCGTATTTGACATGTTGATGATTGCTCGACAGATGCGGAATAAGATGGAGACTGGAATTGATAAAATTGTCCAATTTTTTTTTTTTGTCCTGTACGGGGGAAGATGCTGTGAAACAGATGACCTTTTAATATACACACAAAAATCACCATACAAAAAAAAATTCAAATATACACACAAAATATATTTTAAAAATACGATGGTTCTATGATTTGTATTAAACTTTTCAATTTTTGATTAGTAAATATCGGTTTCCCTTTATAACTTAATAACATAACGTCTACAAGTTTTGAAGTATTTTAATAATATTTTTGAATCTTTATAAATCATTATGATTAAAAACATCAAAACAATTCTTTTAAAATTTCATTATTAATCGAAATTTTTTTTCTTCAGACTATAATGACCTTAATTTATATTATTTATTAAAGAGATTAAAATCTTATCTAATTAAATAATGTCATAGTTTTATTGCATTTTTTATTTTACTATTGGCAGCAGAGGAGCCAAATGGTTGAAAAAACAATAGATGATTTACAGTTCCTAATAAAACTAATTTTGCCTACAGAATTTAATTTCTTGAAATTTCATAATTTTTGCGGATGGATGTGGGGTAACAGATATAAAAAAATATATTTTTACCAAGATGTTTTAAAAATAATGATTTCAAATATAATTTAGTTAATTTATGAATTAATTAAATTAAGTCTTAAAAGTTTCATTAAAATCCGACAATTATTTGATTTTTGCAAGAATTTCCAATTTATTGTGTTTATCCCCGAAAAAAAACTAAGTTACATAATATTACATTTTCCATTGTAAATTCTCGTAACGATTTAGCTACCCGCTAACGAAAATAAAAACAAGATTTTACCAACATTTCGAACGTGTTAGAAAGGATTAAAAATTTTAAAACATAATTGAAAAATACTTTGATCTTTCCTCTTAATGACTGCATAAACATTTTGATGGGAAAAAAGTTCGTTTTTATTAAGTTTGAAGTCTTTTTTGCTTCATACGATGCTGTTTTTTCAGCGATTTTTTTAAATTTTTTTATTTTTTTTTATAAGTGTTTCACCCCGAGCAAGGCATGTCACTGCCACTACTGTGCAGGGGGCTAGGTAGAGTGGAGAAAGGATGATTAAATATAGGAAATGACAGAGGGTGGGTGATAGGCGGGTAAGGATACCGAGAATGAGGGTTGGGTAGATGAGAGTGTTGTGAGAATAGTTGGGAGTTAGTGTGATAGGAGGTTGTAGTAGACGAAGGCGTCCATTACTAATTTAGATTTACGAGTCGACTCGACGTAACATGGGTGGTGAAATAAAACAGACAATAAGAAAGAACGAAAGGGCGAAGGTAACCAAAAAAACAATATATTAACAAAGGTTACATAGGGTTGACAGCATGCATAAAATTAAGGAAAGAGAAGTTCTTTTTCTAGCTGAAAGAAAGGTTTGTAACAATTGTTAAGATTATCGTCAAGAGTTCGAAGTTCACATCCTTGATGAAATTATTCAGACAGAAAACAAGGTTCTGTGTCTGTGTATGCGTTTAGGCAAGAAAGTCAGACAGAAGACAAAGTTCTGTGTCAGTGTGTGCGTTGAGTAGAGAGAGAGAGAGAGACTTATATGCGAGTGTAGGTGTCTTAGGCAGTCTGTGGATTTCTACTGACGAAGGTTGGAAAAATTGTGAATTTATGTGTAGAAAGTTATTTTATGTAAGGTCCAGTTTGAATGAAAGTTAATGTGCATAGTGTTAATGTCGGAGAAGAAAAATAAAAAAAATTTGCGCCACTAATTGCTACCTGCAATTAGTGCGCGTGTGTTTGTGTGAGTTAGGGAGACATGTCTGCTCTCGTCCGGGACAAAATCCTTCCTGGCGTACCACGTGACATTCCCCGCTTTTATTAGCATGCGTTTACGCGGGAAACCAAGTTATCACGTGAACGCTGAATCACCATGTATGTGTGTGTGTGTGTGTGTGTGTGCGTATGTGTGTGTGTCAATGTATCAAACCCCACAAATACCCCCTTAGATTGAAACAAATATTAAAAATACTTTTTTTCAATATGTCCGTGAATATGTTGGTTTGATTACGTTGATGATGATGCTGGTAGTAGTAGTAGTAGTAGTAGTCATGCCAAAAATGACAGAAAAGGCTGGTTGCTGAAAAAAAGGGTGGGTGGCACGGACGTGGCTCATAGGTGTGGGAGAAGGTTGCTGGAACGCATGACTGCTTAGACTAATGGTCCGCCATATTGGATCCTCGAAAAGCACATGGTGAAATGGAAGAGTGAGAAGAATTTTACGTTGACCAATGTACATGTAGAGAAAATCGGTCTCACTTGAGTTAAAGTTTGTAAGACGTCATTAATTACGAGTGAATTTGTGAAAGGTGAATTTTTTTGGTTGTCTCTCGTAGGCTGAAGAGAAAAAGAGTCTGAAATGCGGTGCGCGTGACTAGGGATTTTGCAGCAGTGTAACCCTATCAGAGTGCCAGGATGTGGCATGCTCTGGAAAATTCTCGGTGGTTGATATGGCTGTTAAAAATCTTCTAATTTATTCCAATGCTCCACGTTGAGTTGCTTGCGTTTGTAAGAGTTTCCGTGTTTTGCTGTGCGTGTGGATTTATGTTGGCGTTAGAAGAATTAACAGTTGGTTATAAACTTTGATTTGCAAAGTGGTCGATTGAAGCTTGTGTTGATACCGAGTGTCGACGCGTGTTTGAGAGAACTAAAAAGATATCTGGGTTTAATGTCGAATTTTCTTTGGAGGTCTCAATTCTCCAGTATAAATAATTCGGCTTGTCGATCTCCTTAGAGTTCTGGTTGGGTGACATTGCGTTGAATGCTGAAAGGCGTCTTTAAATCGACGTTGTGCCACTCTTTTTCTGGAAAACCTGGGAGAGAGAGAGATGACAGTTGTGCTGTCTAGTGTGCGATTGTAAAAATTCTGTGTGGGGTCGCCATCTTAGAGTCCTGTGGAAAAAGTTGGGAGATAACGACGTTGAATAGTAGTTCTTGTTGATAGACGAAGAAGATATGCTGAGTCCCATTTCCAACGATGCTGGACTGAATTACGTCGAATCGACATCACGTCGGCGGTCACCATTGTAGTGGACGAAGCGTCCACGTACTAATTTATGTTTTTACGAGTCGACTCGACGTAACATGGGTGGTGAAATAAAACAGACAATAAGAAAGAACGAGAAGGCGAAGGTAACCAGAAAAACAATATATTAACAAAGGTTACATAGGGTTGACAGCATGCATAAAATTAAGGAAAGAGAAGTTATTTTTCTAGCTGAAAGAAAGGTTTGTAACAATTGTTAAGATTATCGTCAAGAGTTCGAAGTTCACATCCTTGATGAAATTATTCAGACAGAAAACAAGGTTCTGTGTCTGTGTATGCGTTTAGGCAATAAAGTCAGACAGAAGACAAAGTTCTGTGTCTGTGTGTGCGTTGAGTAGAGAGAGAGAGAGAGACTTACATGCGAATGTAGGTGTCTTAGGCAGTCTGTGGATTTCTACTGACGAAGGTTGGAAAAATTGTGAATTTATGTGTAGAAAGTTATTTTATGTAAGATCCAGTTTGAATGAAAGTTAATGTGCATAGTGTTAATGTCGGAGAAGAAAAATAAAAAAAAATTGCGCCACTAATTGCTACCTGCAATTAGTGCGCGTGTGTTTGTGTGAGTTAGGGAGACATGTCTGCTCTCGTCCGGGACAAAATCCTTCCTGGCGTACCACGTGACATTCCCCGCTTTTATTAGCATGCGTTTACGCGGGAAACTAAGTTATCACGTGAACGCTGAATCACCATGTATGTGTGTGTGTGCGTGTGTGTGTGTCAATGTATCAAACCCCACAAGGTGTCTATTGACCCTATATTTAAACACCTGGAGATTGTAACTGTCTGTTGTTTTAAGAAAGACTTTGTTCGATGAATAATCAAGAGAATTGTTTTCATTTTTATTATTTTGATTTGAATGATTTAAGTTTTGAATCTTTTTACCATTCTCTGTTCATTTCAACCTTTTAGATCATATTATTTAGCAAAATCTTTATATATTAATAATGAATAGAAAAGCTTAGTTTAAATCATCAAACACCAATATTAAAAAATATATATATAATTTCTTTAGTCTGTGTAAAATGTGCCGATTTTTGTTAGTATAGGCGATAATCAGAAAATAAAAGCAATAACTATAGTAAATTTAAAGTCAACATTTCTAAAATTCGATAAAACATTTCATTACAGAGAATATTTTCATAAACTCTTCAAATTACTGAAAAATTAAAAATTATATAATAAATAAATTGTTGTGGATTCCGGATGAGGAAACACACAAAATAATGTACACCAAAAGTTATATTAAACGTAAATATACAACTGGAACGCAGGTCAGTAATCCAGGAATACGATTAGTAAGGAATATATATATATATATATATATATATATATATATATATATATATATACAAGTCTTTGAAGTAAAGCCGTGCTGGAATTAGTATATCCGTGTAATACTATTCTGGCTGAGTGGAGCTCAGAGCTACTATGACTATTGACGCGGTATACTCTGTGTAACTTCGGTATCACCCGGTATCTTACCGTGACTGACGGATCTCTACTGTTCTGACGTATCCCACTATGGCAGAAGTATATGTATACTCAAGTCGAGTCCATTATCATAGAAAAAGGGAAGATCCGACAACATAAATAATAAAAATAGTGGTACTGAGATTGAATATAATGGAGATATTAGAATTAACAATTAAAATAGAGGCCAGTTATAGATACGGGTGTTTATACACGACATTATCAAAAAATAAGTATAGTAACTATAGTAAAACCAGAATGTACATAAAATCCAATAAAACATTAAACTACGAAGAATACTTTCTTAAATTTTGAAGATAGCCTAAAAATCACTTATAAAAAAAGACGCTCACGTTATATTCAATTATTTTTATGGCTAAAGCCTCCATAGAACAACTTTAGATAAACATCAATCTGTCAAAGATGTCAACAGCTTAAATAAACCACGACCGCTGTGGTTAAATACGATATTTTAAACTTAAAGTAAATAATTGTTTCAAATCAGATTAATTTTACTTTGAATTTCGTACCTCCATTAAATCTCTGAAAAAACAGCATAGTATGAACTAAAAAAGCCCCAAAGTTAATAAAAATGAATTTTTCTGTCAAAATGTTTGCTATTATTAAGAGGAAAGATAAAAGTATTTTCTAATTATTTAAATTTTTTTAAAATCCTTTCTAATACGTTCGAAATTTTGATAATAATTTTGCTTTGATTCTCGTTTGCAGGTCACAAAATCGTTACGAGACTTTATAGTGGATAACGTAACTCAGTTTTTTTTCCGGTGAAAATCACATTAATTTAGAAATTCTTGCAAAAATCAAATAATTGTCGGATCTACTGCGATGAAAGATGGCTAAAAAGGATTCTAATCAGCTATTTTAGCAACAACAAAAACAATAAATGTAAGAATTATTTTTCTATATTTCAATTGAATAGAAATTATTTTTTAATATTTTATTGAAAAATATTTGCACAATTGAATTTTGAATTAATTATAAGTTTTTGTCGCTATCGTTTAAGCGAAATTTTGTATTTAAAATTATATGAACGCTTAATCCTGACGGTTTCAGGATTTATGACAAAAGCTCCTTATTTGGAATATGGGCGTTTTTTTTTTGTTTTGTTTTGTTTTTGTTTTTTGGATTCAAGTACAAATTTGAAATATGTCGTTGGAATTGAGAACGCTTCCGTGGACATATGTACTAATTCAAAATTTGTCGCATTGCGGTAAAATTAGCGTCTGCTAATTTTTGTACATGTCAGCTTGACAAAATATTTTCAGAAGGTATCAGCGCGTTAAATGCTACGGACGTGTCTGAACTTCTCCGATTTCTTTTTGGATTTGGTCGAAAGAAATCGTTATTTTGTGAGTATTTGTGTCTTCTCAAAGTGTAGTTCGTAGACGAATTAACCACTCTGCCAGCTGCTACTCGTAGAACCCGGAACACTGCTTCACCAGGGACTCCGTTTCCTGTGCACCGTAAGCAAAATGCTGTCTCCCAGCCACCCTTGTAGCCCTCTCGAGTCGTAAATAACGAAGTGACTCCGAAGCAGAAGTAGGCTCTTTCTTCTCTGTCTTTTTCGTCTCGTAATCTTTTCCTTTTCGAAAGCCTCACTTTCACCAATGACGCATGCGCCGTGTCATTCGAAAAACTGCCCCGCACGAGCCCGCCCCGCGGCTCCACCACATCTACGAACGCACGCGCAAACAAACCGCCCTCCTTCGCCTCGGCGAGGCAAGTCTCCACCACACTCCCCCCTGATCTCATCATCACAAAAAGTGCATTCGGGAGCGGGTCTCTTCTGGCAGGTGCTCCTTCGGAGGGGTACGACACAAGGTTCGTCCTCAGATGGGCTGTCATCTGAGGTTTCGTCATGCACGTCAGCATCCGCTGTTAGTGGACCATCGGAGCCATCACTTGGTTGACCTGACCCCAAGTAAATAAATCGCTCACTCTCTTCTGTGTCGGTTTCATCGCCCGACGATGCATATGGTCCTGAAAATGGCCGTAGGTCTTTGACATGGCGTGGTACCCCATCAATTCGCACTGTCAGTGGGCTGACAATTTCAGTTACCCGCCCGGTCCTGAACTTGGTTGTGCATTTGCCGTGCGGATTTTTGACCCAGACAACGTCACCTTCTTCATATCTTCCTCCGATAATCTGTGGTTCTGGTGGGGGTTTGGCTTCAATGCCTTTTACTCTGACGTGGTAATTATGCAGCACGTCAGCCGGTGCCGTGGAAGGTGAGACATCGTCCTTTGGCGTGACATTATACCAATAAACGGCCTCCAACGCAGAACAACCCTTCCTTGCTGCGATGGTCTTAATGCTCCTGTGGCTGCGCTCCACAATTCCATTACCAGCCGGTGAATATGCGCATCGGAATCTTAACTGCACACCCCAGCTGTTTGCAAACTCTTTAAAGTGTCTGCAAGTGAACGCAGGGTCATTATCAGTCAATATCTCGGTTGGTGGGCCCCGTTCAAAGAAAATCATCTTCAACTGGTGAATGACACTATGTGCATCTTGTCGACGCAATGTCCGCCAAATTGCAAACCTGGAGGGACCGCAATCAATGAGCGTTAAAAAATGCTCGCCATTGTAATGGGTTATGTCCATTGCTACTCTACTCCAGTTGTTTTCCACGCTCAATTTTCCCTTTTTCCAATGAACTGGCGCCGGATCTATAGACTGGCAGGCTTCGCAGGTTTTGATAACCGATCGCACGATTTCCTTCGACACTAGTGGGTCGATAAGTCTGGCGAAGTATAGGGTTCGTTTTACGCCCGCATGTCCACTTTCTCGGTGGACGTCAACCACCTGACTTTTATTCAGTCGGCACCTCATTGCAGCGCATCTCTCCGGGACTGGCTCTTTTCCCTCCTTATGTAGATTCAACCACTTGCGTGGCACTCTGGTCAGGCAATCTGCGCGGTTTTGACAGGATTTCACCAGCGTGACATCCATGGTCAATCCATATTCTTCCATTAATGCCCGCAGTGTTCCTAAGCGTCGTCTCACTAGCATTTCACCAGCCGCCTTAGTGTTCACACGTGCCTTCCCAGTCAAGGTGTTGGATATCCACCGATGTACGCATGCTGAATCGGTGACCAGATGCAACACTGTAGCCTGCCATTGAAGGGCCAGGTTGATGCCTTTGACTGCTGCATCTAATTCAGCCAGATTGATATGCCTGGCATCATTGGTCGGGCGCAACCAACAAGCATCCTCAACGATGCTTCCATTCGCCTCTAACACCACTCCTGTGGCCACAGAACTTGCATCCACCCAGACCTTCATCTCGTTGCCATTTATGCACCAGTCTCCTCCAACAGGGTCCATTTCACACACTCTGGTCATCGTCTCTTCCAGCATACGAAGCAGATTGGCATCTCTGATTTCCTCGTCCCATCTCTTGGTTACCGCACTTGCTCGGCGCTTGATGAATGCAGTCGCCACCCTTAGCCAGCCACACACGGGGAAGTGGCCCACGAGTTTCCCACAAATGGAAAACACACGTCGACGAGTCACCACGTCGGGAATTTCCGGGATCTGTCCACCCCGCTTCCATCGGAGAGTACCGTTCTCTCCCCACACCTGCAGACCGAGGACCCTAGTTCCGTCTCGTAGCCGTTTTGGGTCTTTACAGACTAGGCCGTAATCTGAGAGGTGCTGTCGAACGCGCGATGCAGAAATCAGGCTCTCATTGATAAAAATGTCGTCAACGTAAGCCGACGTGGCACTTTTGATCACACGATCTTGGGACATTATAGCGTCGACGACAGATTTCATGATGAGTGGTGCCACATTTAGGCCAAACCCCAATCGTGTAAGGCAGAACCGCTTGCCCTTGAAAATAACTGTTTGGAATGGCCACAGCTTCTTGTCAATGTGAATTTGTAGGTAGGCATGTCGCAGATCCAAGAGCGACACATCAACTCCTTGCTGTCGCCATTCTCTGAGCTTTTGTGCGCACACTTCGGCATTGGCAGTGAATGCTTCTACAAATCCGTTCAATTCTCGGTAGTCGAGTACCGGCCGGACCTTTTGCTTATGTTCCTGCATGACTGCCATCAAGGGAATTAGACCCTTGGGCGGACCAAGTTCCTCCTCGGGATATGGCAGCAACCATCCGTTACGTTGCCATAGCAAGAGTTCTTTCTCGTACGCATCCCGGGCATGGTCTGGCACAGTGTACTCTTGCACGTTATTTGTCAGCTCGCCGGGCGAGCGACCACTTGCCCATTTCCATGTTGCAGTCCACGCTCTTTGCCTTTCATCGAATGTCACACTGAAATCGGGCTCATCGATAGAAATGGCGGCACATCCATCCAGGTCTCCAAAGTATGCCTCACCAGATTCCGTCAGGCGAACACCTCCTAGCTGTTTGATTGCGTCGATGCCAATAAACAGGTCAAAACCCAACAATTGTCCATCCACGACCAGGACCTCAATGTCCACGGGCTGAGACTGTTCAACTTCCAATTTTATTCTGCCGTGCCCCCGGCACTTCAAAGTCTCCCGTCGGCCGTCAGCACTCCTACTTCCTTCTGTCTCCAATGGCGACACACAGCTTTGCTCACCAGCGTCTGTGAGCAGCCGGAATCCACCAGAGCTGTGCACTCTCGCCCATCCACGAGCACTTTTACGGCGGGCAATTTCTTGATTCTCACTTGCTCAGGGAGGAGACTGGCGCTGACGTCTCCTCCCCTTGGGCGTTTCCCTGGCATCTTGATGATGTGTGTCCAAGTTTATGGCATCTGAAGCATCGGGTTTCACGGTGAGACTTCCGCACTCGACCGTCCGACCTCACTTGGCGTCCCTGCATACAATCCTTCGCCATGTGGTTGGGTCCAGAACACTTGTAGCAAAAAAAGGTCTCACTGCGCGAGTTATCAGGGAGCGACTCTGTATTCGAATGTGTTTTGCCAGTGGATGCAGCGACCGATTCCTTACAGCTTCCGTTGTCGGTCATGATAGCCCGTGCTCGAGTCAAAAGCTGCTCCAATGTCATGGTCTCCATTCTGGACGAGGCACGAAGAAGCTGTCTAACATATTGTGGCAACCCCGAAACAAACGCACATATCATCCATCGTTCGGGCAACGATCCCTCAACCAGCCGAGCTAAACGATGTAGTTCGGCCAGAAACTCGTCCACTGTTTCTCCCGAGCGAAGTTGCCGAGTAACAAATTGATCGTATGCATCAAATGCATCTGTCGCATACGCGGTCGGTCATGAGGGCCCGTTTAATTTGCTCCGCGTCCGCTTTCTGCTCCTTGCTGAGCTGCCTGTATACGGCAAGAGCAGCGCCTCGGAGGCGTAATGGGAGAATCCGCTCAACTTTGTCCATAGCACAGAGTTCGCAGACCAACTCTGCATTTTCGATCCACTCAACGATTGGCATATCAGTTGCAGCGCCACTGAACTCGGGAATCAACCGGACATCAAAGACTTTGCCGTCCATAATGGAAATTGTAATAGACGCCGAAATAGCTTGTGAGTATTTGTGTCTTCTCAGAGTGTAGTTCGTAGACGAATTAACCACTCTGCCAGCTGCTACTCGTAGAACCCGGAACACTGCTTCACCAGGGACTCCGTTTCCTGTGCACCGTAAGCAAAATGCTGTCTCCCAGCCACCCTTGTAGCCCTCTCGAGTCGTAAATAACGAAGTGACTCCGAAGCAGAAGTCTGAACTTCTCCGATTTCTTTTTGGATTTGGTCGAAAGAAATCGTTATTTATCTGGGATGTGAAAAAATATATTTTCGCAACATAATATATTGTTTCTTACTTTAAAAAATAGAGGTAGAATTATACTGTAAATCGCTTTAGTCGTGTTTACAAATGCCCTCTATATTTACATATTTTAACTGTGTTTATATGTAATTCATTTCAAGTCAATATTATAGTTTTCATAACTTGAATGTAAATGGCTCTTTTGACTTGTCGCCTACAATATAAAAGTCACTTATATATTTAATATAATAGTGATCATTTTTTTATCCTTCTGTTTATATTTATACGTATGTGTTTTACGTATATTATTAAAGAAAAAACATCGGTAAAGTTTTTTCTATGTGTAAAATTTTTAATATATTATAGCTCAAAATTTAAAATTGTTATTTGAGCTATTATCAATACTGTCTTTTTCGATGTGTAAAAGGCAGTGTAATTTGGTTTCCGTTTTGTATATTTTACGGAAAATATTATCAATCTTTTTGTATAGGGTCAAAGGGAAGTAACTTATAACATTTCAGTAAGTCTTCCTTCTAAACTACTTGTAAAATTTATCTTTATTGATATTTTGTAAAAATTTGTTACACTGTTTATCTGTAATGGCTTAAAGGAATTTTTAAGCAGAGTTAATTGTTTGCTTGGTTGTTCTTTTTAACTTTAATAAATATTCTTTTTGGATTTGACTCGTCGAATTTATAATTCTTTTTATAGATAACAGTAACAGCAATTCCTAAAACTCCTGAGAAATTTTATAATAATAAATTTTTATTATTCTGCTTATATAAATTTCTTTTATTATTAATAAAAATAAATTTATATTAGTTTTTTCTCATATAAAAAACAAAACAAAAAAACCTCATCGATTCTTTCTTTCTTTTTCTTTCTTTTTTTCTTTCTTCTTTCTTACTTGCTTTTTCATTCTTTCTTTTCTTCTTTCCTTTTCCTTTCCTTCTTTTTTGCTTTCTTCCTTTCTTTTTTTCTAAGAATGGATTATATCCGACAATTTTTAATTTGTTTCTTTATACAGTATAACCGGACATAAGAGAAACACGGATATAAGAGCAACACGGATATAAGAGAGATTTTCACTTGTTCCAATTTAGAGCCTGTGGTAATGTATATAAAATAGACCAAACCCGGATATAAGAGAAAACAAGATATAAGATAACTTTAAACGGTCCCGACAACTCTCTTATATCCGGGTTACATTATTTTTAATGGATACTAAATAGGAGTATCTATTTAAAGTAACATTTAAACTCCTTTCTTTCTTTCTTTTTTTCCTTTATCAAACAGCGCTTCTGATATCACTTCCGTCTTTCCTCACGATTAAGACGGGATAGTCCATTATTTATGAGGTACTGGCAGGGTGTGTAACGTACGCACTAACAAACGAACGATGACGTACACAGAAGAAGGAAATTACTGGATGTGCGTTGTGGTGCATTGGATATCGACTCGGAACGAGAAATCGGAGAGCCGAGTTCGAACTCCAGTTGAATTCATTGCATTCACTTTCGCGCAAATACCCTTGGGAAAGGTATTAATCCGTCTATTCCTTCCAGTTATGGGTTAAATAGCAGGACAGATTGGGTTCTATAGCCTTGGTCGGCAACCAGTCTACCGCAGAAAGCAATGGCAACCTACTGCGGGATAATCTTCTGCCCAGTCAGTCATGTCTCTTTCGAGACATGATCGCCCAAGCGTGTATCACGTATGGCACTTGACTGACTGACTCCAGGACAGTAACATGAAGAAGTCATCTTCCTAATCGACGATATATATATATAATTATATACATACACTTCACACACACACACACACACACACACACACACACACATACATATATATTGCTTTCATTATACATGTTGCTGAAGAAATACCTCTAAAACAAAAATTTCGACATTTAAATCCCTTGGATAGCCATTTCTACGAGGAAATCCTCGCTTCTACAGCAACGGCGATACGAAAATTTTATTTAATTAAATTGAAATGTGTTAAAGGATTTTATACCGAAAATCATCCATACACAGGAAAATAAAACGGGGTGGGATTAACAATTTTTTAATGTAATGAAGTAAGAAAGGGGAAAGCAGACATATACCTATGCCTCATATTAGAAGACATACCCCTCCCCCATACAAGAGTCAAGAGTTTAAAAGTTAGAATTGTCAGATATATATATATATATATATATTAATACAGGTTTCGTTGAATAATATAGACAAGTTTTTTCTATTTATTTTGCGTAGGATCCTTTCATATAGTCTGATAAGCTTGATGGTGCTATCGTTAAAAGACGACAAGAAATCACAGTAATTGTTGATTTTTTTATCAGTCTGAGCTTTCGGCTTACATAAGCCGAAAGAATGAACATTAACATATAGTGAACATAGAATATTTCAGTTATTAACAACGCGGAATTAAACAAAGAGAATTAAATCAAAGAGACAAGTTCATTTTTACCGTGGCGGATGGCCGCAGACAGTGACAAAATGGTGGTGGTGTGGTTCACAATATATATATATATATATATATATATATATATATATATATATATATATATATCATGGAATTTGTTTTTGTTTGTTGTGGTGCAGTGGATATCGGATCGAAATGAGAACTCGGAGAGCCGAATTCGCATGGCAGTTGAATTCATTGCATTCACTTACGTTTAAATCCTCTTGAGAAAGGTATTAATGTGTCGCTTCTCCCTCTAGCTATGGATTAAATAGCAGGACAGATTGAGGTTTACAGTTTTGGTTGGCAATCATTCTACCACAGAAAATAATGGCAACATATAAGTAAAATGTTGGCTATTTATTAATAAATGAATTTTATGTTTGACACGTTATTATTTTAGAAAACTTTATGAAAATACGATTTTTTTGTTGTTCGGTTCCCAGACCTGTCAATCGAAAAATTTGAAAACCTGGCAAAATAGATCTCTAAATTTTATTGAATTTAAGGTTGCGTGTTGGTGTATTGTAGATACGCTCATTTTCACATATAAAAAAAACTAGCAGTATAGCCCGGCGTTGCTCAGGTGTAATGAAAGCTTTAAAAACTAATCCATGGTCCTGGAGCTCAGACTCAGCATAAAGAATATTTGAAATAATAAAATAATGGCGACAATTTACCAATCGCACCTAGTGTGTGTGTGTGTGTGTGTGCATATATATATATATATATATATATATATATATATATATATATATATACTGGCAGTATAGCCCGGTATTGCTCGGGTGTAATAAAAGCTTTAAAACTAATCCATGGTCCTGGATCTCAGACAATTTGGACGTTGACACGAAAGACTAGTTGTTTCCAGTTAAAGCGAAACCGTAGACTGAAAGAAAAATGAATGGATGTAAGTCAAATTTTGATTTCCTGGTATCGATATCAAATAAGTGTTTTCGTCGTAAACTGAATTTTGAAGGTTAAATAAGTCCTCTGAGTAAATGGCATCATGGCTGAGACTAAGAACTACAATTACATCTACTTAGAGCCAAACCCGAAGCAAAAACTAAAATAAAAGGGCTGAAAAAATACAGACATACAGGCAGATAAACAGACACATACACAAACATCTTGCCTTTTATATATATATATATATATATATATATATATATATATATTATCGATTTTCTGCACTATTGTAAGAACTGCAACCTTGAAACTTATGAATATCGTTTCCTATGTCTTTGTCTATGAGTGTATCAAATTTGATTAAAATCGGACCACTCCTTCTATAACCCGATTTTTTCGATTATCGATTTTCAATATTTATCGGGGGTACCTGGACACAAAACCTAGCTAATAACACTCGCAGACGCTTATAGTACAACTGTGTAAATTTTCATATATTTTTATTTGTACCCACTTATAATAATGCGATTAAATAATTTCTACGGATATTTTATTGTAATAGAATTTGCCCAGATCTTATTCAATAATTAGCTTAAGAATTAAGATTCATGAGAAAATCGTGAAGTTTTCACGGGTCTTTCTAGTAAATAATAAATTAAAATTATTCATCTGAAAAAAATGAAACGTGAATTTATTAAAACAAAACGAATAATGTCTTCCTAGGATCTTTCACACTTTCCTCAATCACGTATACGTCGTCTCTTGGCGTTGTTTTTCTCTTCCGAACGCATTTTCCTTTACGTTTTGGACTGAAGGATACAGCTTGCTTCTTCTCCTTGATGACATGACTGACAGTTGAAAAACAATATTTAGAGTTTAGATACAATAGTTTAATACAATATTTTTTAGTTTAGATACAAAGCAATTGAATTTAAGGTAACAGAAATTCTAGTTGAAAAAAATAGCAATGCTTCACCGGAAAAATTAAAAAAGATAAAAATATTTGGGACCATGATTTAAAAAAAAATATAATGATTAGTTACAATCTTAAAAGAAAATGCTGAGAAAATTGGAAAGCTGTAATCAGTAGAGAAACTCTAAAATCAGATATAACTGATCATGTGTTGAAAGGGACAGAGAAGCATATCAACTTTTACGGAATTAAGTTAGTAAATAGGTTCGCCTATCATTTAGTTCACCCCGGTCTTTTGAACAGGAATAAAAGTTTATACATTTTTCTGTTTAGAATTGTTCCTTCTGAAGTCTTTTTATTCTCTTTCAATTGCGTCTCAGTGGCATCATCGCCTTGCTTGTGGTGAAATGTTTAAAAAAACAGAATTAAAAGCATTGTTAAACTAGCAGTATAGCCCGGCGTTGCTCGGGTGTAATGAAAGCTTTAAAACTAATCCATGGTCCTGGAGCTCAGACTCTTTGGACGTTGGCACGAAAGACTAAAAAGCAATAGTTGGTTCCAGTTAAACCAAACCTTAGAAAGAAAAATGAATAGATGTAAGTCAAATTTTGATTTCCTGGTATCGATATCAAATAAGTTTTTTTTTGGTAGTAAACTGAATTTTGAAGGGTAAATAAGTCCTCTGAGTAAATGGTATCATGGCTGAGACTAAGAACTACAATTATACCTACTTAGAGCCAAACCCGAAGCAAAACTAAAATAAAAGGGCTGAAAAAATACAGACATATAGGCAGATAAACAGACACACACACAGACATCTTGACTTATATATATATATATATATATATATATATATATATATATTATCGATTTTCTGCACTATTGTAAGAACTGCAACCTTGAAACTTCTGAATATCGTTTCTTATGTCTTTGTCTATAAGTGTATCAAATTTGATTAAAATTGGACTATTCCTTCTTATCGATTTTCGATATTTATCGGGGGTACCTAGACACAAAACCTAGCTAAGAACACTCGCAGACGCTTATCGTACAACTGTGTAAATTTTCAAGAAAATTGGTTCAGCCGTTTCGAAGTCTATAGGTAACGGACACACACACACAGTTTAGATTAGATAAGACTGCACAAATCTTCATTCAATTTTCCGACTAAGTATGCGTCATGTGGAAGCCACTCTTAGAACAAATGAACAAATATTGACTTTGGGGTTCCTAAAATATGACCACTAAAATGACGGATACAGTGGTGATTGCGGAACTCTGAAAGTGTGGTGGGGGCACTTAGAATCCAAATTTTTTTTCAGAAGGAGGGGAAAAACTCAAGTAACCGATTCTCTTATGTTGATTGGAGAAAATTACTGACCACTTCTTTCACTGGGCCATAAATCACTGACTGGCTATATATCTACATATCAATTTGGGGATATTCTTTCTAATTAACGTCTTCTTTCAGATACGAAAATATGACTATTAAGTCTGTTTTCCTCCCTAACAACATGTCTGTTTCTATCTATCTGGTTGTTTTATTTTGTTCGTTTTTTCTTTCAAAATGGTCTCTGTCCTCAAAAAGCTAAATGAAAAAGAAAACGCAGAGAGAAAAGTGCTGAAGCAAACCTTATCGAAATCAGTGACTAATCACGTTTGTAAGTTTTTGAAACTTATAAATGTGGGGATGAAGCCAAACGCGAAACCAGCCAAAATTTTTGGGGGGTTGACCTCCTCCTTCCAACCCCATAGAATCGCCACTGGGTGGATGCTGATAATTCTCCTAGTTCAGTAAGCAGTAAGGGATTTGATACATGTGTCAGAGAAAGATTCTTTTATCGTTTCACCCCAAGCAAGGCGATAATGTTATTAGAATGCAGTGAGTTGCAGGAAGTGAAAAACGGTGAGAAGACTTTAGTGGAGAGAGAGTTAAGCAAAAGACTAAAAAAAGAACTTGTTTCTGAAGACAGAAGATGGCGATTAAGGTCGCATTTATATTTTTGAAGATTGTAGTTATCAGGAAAACAAGGAATCGGTTGAGAAGTACGAAAAAACAAAACTGTTAGAGTAGAAGTGACGGTTGCATCTAGCTAGTTCAGCAATAAAATACTGAGACCTAGTTGCCAATCTAGTAACACCCTTAAATTCATGTCGTCACGACACCAGGGAAAAGAAGTTCATCAGAACAGTTGCCATGAAAATATTTGTAGAAAAGACAGGGAAGTCACGTCACGCCGGTGAGAAAGTGACTGAAGACGAGATGCTTGGTCAAGAACAATTACTTTCAGACCCTTCGAATTTTGTCTAAGATCTCTAGATGTACATTAGGAGATAGTGTCAACATGGAAGCGCATGTTCCCACAAAATAATATTCGATCTTCCAAAATACAACAGACAGTCGACAAAGAATGAGGCAACAGGTCACAAAATCATCGTATATTAAAAAAAAAAGGAAAAGAAAAGAAAGCAAGTTAAGTTAAAAATGAAAGGGGAATTAGTCTGGATGAACAAATTGCAAGAGTTGCTTCCCTTAGAAGAGAATTATGCAAATAACGTTTAAGTCATTGAATTAAAGATGCTAATTGTGAACGTGTTTTGTGAATGTTTAGAGAACGTGTCTGTCATCAGATTAAAAACAAATAACATTTTAAAGAAGTAGAAAAGTAAATGAGCCTGGAAGAAAAGAAACGTGTTACCTTTCTCTCAGTCGGCAAAAACCAAAATCGACTTTAAAACATTAAAAGAAAAAAGTAAAACAATATTCGGAAATTATTTGCCTTCGCAAAGAGGCGTTATTCAATTTTTAAATGTACAAAAAATCTGTTTTATTACGGATGCCAGACGACCGTGTGCGGAACTGGTAGGCTAGACCGTTGGATGAGCCAGAGTCCTTTAGGTACCAAAATTGTTACTAGTACTTATTTTTAGGTTGTTTTTAATTTTATTTTTCTATTTGCTATGGTAGTCTGTAGTGGACAGTTTACTGAACCTAGTTTCTATTCGAATACATTCCGTTTTTCCCTATTCTATTGTTGTATAATGAAATATTTTGATTTATCTGCATCTACTGTAATAAGCTATAAGAATTTATTCGCATTTAAACAAATGTACCATTATTTCGTTTCTACAATAGCAAATTTAATTAAGTTTTTTTTTTAAGGTTAAAGTTAATATATATGATTTCATGCTATATTCTTTACATTAGTTATGTTTACAAGTACAAAATTATATATTCTCGCTTACAAATCCATTTTAAAATATATTTCACAAAGTATCTGATAAAATATACAAAAAAACTGTCTCCACAAAATAATTTTGTAAAATAGGGGGAGTTTATGTGAAGGTGAGTGTTATGCGAAAGCAAATGTGGTATTCAGTATTGTTGAAGTGGCAAAAAATCATGTATAACATAGGAGGAAAATAATTCTGATTCGTATGGAAAAAAAAAGAGAAAAAAAAAAGAAGACATTGTAATAATCCAAAATGGAAGTTTATTTATAAATTCTGAACTGTTCCAGCTTCAGCTTTGTATCACAAAAACGTGTGTCCACCATGTTTGAAACAGTCAGTCCAGTCTCGTTTGTCATCATTATTGCCTGCAAAATTACGTTAACGGTCGGGTTTCATCTCTCAGATGTTGCCCAAATTCTTCCTCGCTTAAAAATACTTTGTTGCACACGTAGCATTCTACGCCATTTTTTGCCAGATTCGGAGAATGATGTCCGCCATACTGACTGGGGAATATATTGCTGCAAATTTCACAATGGTATTGCTTACTTTCAACAGGTATTAATGCTAAAGAAACATCCCGCTCGGTTGGCAGAGTTTTTCTGTGAGTTTCTCGTGGCTGCTGAAGTGTTACTTCTGATTGAAATACTTGCTGGTTGCTTGGCATCAAGAAGGTCGTCTGGCTGTTTGAGAACACGTGAGAGCTTTGCAGAGAGTTCATTTGTCATATATTGAAATGGTTTCTCAATCGCGTTTTTTTTTTTTTTTTCACATATGTGCGTCGTCAGAGCTGTTATTTCTCTGAAATACATTCCACAAGTTCGACATTGCAACCATTTTCCGTTGAATCGCTGATTGCGGTTCTTTTAAAAACTATTCCAGATTTTTGTTTGTCCCTCTGAATTAACTTTTTAAATTTGTTTGTTGGTAAATTCCACTCAAATATCGTTCAACATTTTCATGTCAGGCTTACGAGAATTAAACGAAGTGCATAAATAATTTTAAATTTCAAAGAATATTTTTCGCGGCAGGGGTTTTTTTTTTCAACAAACTCAAACGTGACAGCTTTCATGGGAAAACAGACTTCGTTTAATGACTGTAGATTCTGTTGTCATATATATATATATTTCGATTTGAAACATAAATAAAGACTTTGTCATCTTTTGGTTTGTCATAGGGAATAACATGTTTAAACTAATGAAAATAAATTAATTTGTCCAGCTGTTTGATGATCGCTTTTAGTATTGTGTTTAGCCTTTACTTTGGCACGTGCAAGAGATAAAATGAAATTTGAGACAATTATGACAAACAGATTCCTTCTTTTGCTATATATAATACTATGATGAATTTTCAAAAGTTTTTTTTATTTAAAATAAAACTTTGAGATTATCACAAACACAAAAGAAACACGTTTTCTTTATGAAATTCTAACCGAAACGAGTCTGTTTAAGAACCTAAGAGCTTACGTGAAAGCTTTTAATAGGTTGAGTCATAATTAATTTCCCTTTTGCGCAACCAATAGTAATGAAGAACGTACCATGCTAGCTTTTTTCGTTTGCGTACCGTGTCCCTTAAGGACGTGCGTGATAATGGCTCTCCACAACTTCTTATCATTTGTAGCCCTTAGTAAGGTTTACTTTTCCCTTATTCCGCCCCTTCACACTTCTGCCATCCGCTTATACAATTTCATTAGACAGTTGAGTGTCAACTACTCCGAGTCCTCGTTCCTCACTGGGGCCCAGAACTTTCAATTGTCTCTTTTCTTTTGGAAAAACTATAAAGTACTACAAAATTGTACATTTTTTTTCTTTTGGCATTGAAAAAAATGTCTCATCAAATTAACAATGATGGTAATAAATGCTTCATTCTTTTTAAAAAAATCTTTTGAGAACAACATTTTCCTTAATTTTTTAATTTTCTTTTTTAGTGCGACGTAAAAAGATGTTAAAAAAAGAAAGAATGAAGGACGAAAAGAGAAGAAAATAAGATGAGAAATCAGGAAAAGGGGTAAAAAAGAGGAAAAGGAAATAGACAGAAGAAATAGAAAGTAAAGAGAAAAATAAGTGAGAAGATGTAGAGAGGAAAGAGCCAATGAAAACGGCTAAAAAGAGACTCTTTATGTTTGGGCCGAAAATGAATTCTAAACAGATAATGACATCGGTTACAATGTTGCAGCTCAAATCTTTGGCATTAAAAAAAATATATGATGAAATCCCATACAAAAACAGCAAGATTATTCATAAAGCTTTATATATATATATATATATATATATATATATATATATATATATATATATATAAAAATAAACCCTTTCCTCTTATATATCCCTTGTTCCCTGTTTAGGATGTGGTTTCCGGCTTTCTCTTTTACAATCTTTTCACTATTACGTAGCACCCTGCACATATATATATATATATATATATATATATATATATATATATATATACTGTTTTGCCAGGATGTGCGTTGTGGTACAGTGGATCTCGACTCGGAATGAGAACCCGGGGAGCCGAGTTTGAATTCATTGCATTCATTTACGTGCTAATACCCTTGGGAATGGTATTAATCCGTGTCTTCCTTCCAGTTATGGGTTAAATAGCTGGACACATTGGGTTCTATAACCTTGGTCGGCAACCAGTCTACTGCAGAAAACAAAAGCAATGGCAACCTACTGCAGGATAATCTTCTGCCATGTCAGTCATGTCTCTTTCGAGACATGATCGTCCAAGCATGTATCACGTATGGCACTTAACTGACTGACTGTTTTAAGTTATTTGATTGACCCTTTCCTCTTTTACTTGTACATAATTTATTATCTATTTATGTGGGGTTTTAAAACGATTTAAATTTTTATATATATATATATATTTTTTTTTTCCTAATGTGGTTTCCGGCTTTCTCTTTTCCAATCTTCTCACTTTGTTTTTTTTTTTTTTTTTTTCAATTGGAGTAGATAGATCTATCTATTGCCCGGTTCACACTCCACCCACGTCTATTGATACGATTAAAAAAAAAATTCATAACCATGGAGAAAGTAACAAGAAAACACTTAAGTCTTTTTTTATAAGATGTTAGGCATTTCACAACACAATAATGAAAGGAAGCTGTGGAGAGCCATGATATCGGCTCGGAATGAGAAACCGGGGAGCCGAGTTCGAATTCCAGTTGAATCCATTGTATTCAGTTACGCGCAAATACCCTTGGGAAGGTATTAATCCGTCTCTTCCTTCCAGTTATGGGTTAAATAGCAGGACGGATTGGGTTTCGAGACATGATCGCCCAAGCGTGTATCACGTATGGCACTTAACTGACTGACTGTTTTTCCTTTTGTTTTAAGTTATTTGATTGACCCTTTCCTCTTTTGCTTGTACATAATTTATTATCTGTTTATGTGTGGCTTTAAAACGATTTAAATTTATATATATATATATATATATATATTCCTAATGTGGTTTCCAGCTTTCTCTTTTCCAATCTTCTCACTTTGTTTTATTTTCAATTGGAGTAGATAGATCTATCTATCGCCCGGTTCACACTCCACCCACGTCTATTGAACAGGTTAAGAGGCTCATCCCTTGTTCCCTGTTTAGGATGTGGTTTCCGGCTTTCTCTTTTCCAATCTTTTCACTATTACGTAGCACCCTGCACATCAGTGGCGTTACCGCCTTGCTCGGGGTGATACGATTAAAAAAAAAAATTATACAGTTGGGCCTGGTTTCACCCTTTGTATATTGTACCTAACTTGAAAAATAAATAAGCTCCACACCCACCATTATTGTTTAATTGCGATACTGGATTATTGTAAACAGGACAGCACTTTGTCATTTGCTCAATTTTTGATCACTATTTATTTATTTGTATTTCTCTGCGTGTCTCTTGAAACGTCATCAATCGTGAGAAACTGACTAAGACGGCAAAGTGGAAAGAAGAATGTAGTTGTTTGTTTTGTTTTTGTTTTTTAATCGTTTCACCCCAAGCAAGGCATTCCACTGTCACTATTGCGCTTGGGGCTACATAGGGGAAGGTAAATAGAAAGAGTGGTTAGATATAGGAAATATCAGAAGGGGGGGTGATAGATAGTTTGGAGGATGGGAAGAGTGTTTGAAAGAATGGAAGTGAGTTAGTGTGTTAGGAGGTGTCTATTGACCTTACATTTAAACTCCTGGAGATTGTAGCCGTCGGGGAAGCAGTCATGTGGAAGGGAATTCCACAACCGGGAAGTACGAGAAAAAGAAACTGTTGGAGTAGAAGTTGCGGGTGCATTTTATCGGTTTCACTGTAAAAGGGTGGGATCTAGTCGCTAATCTAGTATCTCGTGCAAATTCGAACCTAGGGGGCACCAGCGATCTAAGTTCATCGGAGCAGAAGCCATGAATGTATTTATAGAAGAGACACAGGGAAGCCACGTCGCGCCGGTGAGAGAGAGACTGCAGGCGGTCTGCCAAGTCAGTATCGATCACATTACAGACCCTCCGCTGTACCTTGTCGAGAAGCCCAAGGAGAATAGCAGGAGCACCCGACCAGATATGGCAACAGTATTCAATGCATGGGCGGATGGTAGATTTATAAATGTGCAGGATAGATTCAGACGGAAAAAACCTCCGGGCCCTGCACAGAGAACCGACTTTCATAGCAGCGGATTTAGCAATGGATTCGATATAGTCATTCCACTTGAGGTCTGCTGAGAGTGTGAGACCAAGGAGGCGTAGTGATTTACTCTCTGGGAGGCAAGCATGGTCCATGCTAATGGGAGGTAGGTGCGGTTGTCTTTGTCTATGATGGAGTTTGTGTGAGTAAATGTATTGTAATTGTAATGTCTTACGGCCTATCACGTTGAATTCACCGGTTCTCGCTCGATCACCGAAGTTAAGCAACGTTGAGCCTGGTCAGTACTTAAATGGGTGACCGCTTGAGAATACCCGGTGCTGTAAGCGTTTAGCGACGGATGTGCGTTGTGGTGCAGTGGATATCGGCTGGGAAAGAGAAATCGGGTGGCCGAGTTCGAATTCCAGCCGAATTCATTGCATTCACATACGCGCAAAAACACTTGGGAAAGGTATTAATCCGTCTCTTCCTTCCAGTTATGGGTTAAATAGCAGGACAGATTGGGTTCTATAGCCTTGGTTGGCAACCAGTCTACCGCAGAAAGCAATGGCAACCTACTGCGGGATAATCTTCTGCCCAGTCAATCATGTCTCTTTCGAGACATGATCGCCCAAGCGTGTATCACGTATGGCACTTAATTGACTGAATGTCTGACTGACGTATCCTGATGGTGATTATCTCGACTGAAAGTCAAGCGTCAAAAGACCTAACTCCACCAATTCCTAATTATCTCCTCCGTACGGGTGGCTTCGGACAGACGTACGGACAGCTCTCTTATTATAACACGGATTCAGTCAGTTAAGTGCCATACGTGAAACACGCTTGGGCGATCATGTCTCGAAAGAGACATGACTGACTGGGCAGGAGATTATCCCGCAGTAGTTTTCAAACGGTTAGTCGGGTTTTATGCAAGCGTTTGGTCGACTTTACTCTATAGCTTGTACGCAGAGGCTGGTCAGGCTTACGCTAGAGCCTTATGCCGGTGCTTCCAAATTTTTTTGTTTTGTTTTTTACTTCCAGAAACACTTTTCGAATAATTAAAACTCAGGGGCGAACAGTACATTTTAATAAGGAAAAATTACTCACGAAATTTGAGAATATGAAATTTTAGGTTAGCGCTTTCAAAGATTATCGGTAGAGTTTTCATTCAAGGGAATACATGAAGAATTTGCTATTATCATGTAATAATTCTGCTTGTTCTTTCCTTAGTTACTTAGTTCGTCCATCCGTTATGCCACTTATTCTCTATACGAGCTTTTCCTTCCCCTCCATCTTTTTAAACGCTACTCTCCTCGGTCTTTCTCTCACCTTTGCCAAACGAAAGGGTAGTAAAGAGTGGGAAAGTAGAAGAGAGCCTAAAGCATTACCGTATCAGTAGCAGCGTAAACTGGTGGTTGTAGCAGTAATTGTGTGTGTGTGTGCGTGTGTGTGTGGTGTGTGTGTGTGTGTGTGTGTGTGTGTGTGTGTGTGTGTGTGTGTGTGTGTGTGCTCTACAATATAGTAAAAATAGGTAAGTTTGTTGTCGTATCCCGTGACCTAATAACGAAACTTCTGGCCTCTACACCTTTAGCTATTACTCTGTTGGTCTTTTCTGTTTACAATAGACACAGGAGCCATGATTTTTCAGTAATAAAAAAAAACATTTTCTCTTTCAAAATCTCTCACAAAATAGCGTACAGTACTTTGATTATGGTCTGTGTATACGCCGCTTAAGATTACAGTAATGTCTATGGACATTACTTCTATAGATATTTTAATAAAATTACGCACTGTGTTATGGTTATTTTATTATCCAATACCTTTATGTTTGAAGACGTGACTATCATTTGTAGTATGACAAAGTAACATTTTTCCAGGAAATCATAATTATCCTTCCATGGAAATTCCACGAGTTCCGCTAGTTATTATTATTATTATTATTATTATCATAGAGCCTCGAATTTTACGTTGGAGCATCTACGCAAACGTTGGTCAGTTTTACGATGAAGCCTCTACGCAAACGGTCGATTTTACGTTGGGGCCTCTACGCAAACGTTGGGCAGTTTTACGTTGGAGCCTCTACGCAAACCGTCGATTTTATGTTGGGGCCTCTACGCAAATCTTGGTCAGTTTTACGTTGGAGCCTCTACGCAAACGTTGGTCAGTTTAACGTTGGAGCCTCTACGCAAACCGTCGATTTAACGTTGGAGCCTCTACGCATACGTTGGTCAGTTTTACGTTAGAGCCTCTGCGCAAACGTTGGTCAGTTTTACGTTGGAACCTCTACGCAAACGTTGGTCAGTTTTACGTCGGTGCCTCTACGCAAACGGTCGATTTTACGTTGGAGCCTCTACGCAAACGTTGGTCAGTGTTACGCTGGAGCCTCTACGCAAACGTTGGTCAGTTTTACGTTGGAGCCTCTACGCAAACGGTCGATTTTACGTTGGAGCCTCTACGCAAACGTTGGTCAGTTTTACGTCGGTGCCTCTACGCAAACGGTCGATTTTACGTTGGAGCCTATACGCAAACGGTCGATTTTACGTTGGAGCCTCTACTCAAACGTTGGTCAGTTTTACGCTGGAGCCTCTTCGCAAAAGGTCTGTTTTACGTTAGAGCCTCTGCGCAAACGTTGGTCAGTTTTACGTTGGAGCCTCTGCGCAAACGTTGGTCAGTTTTATGTTGGATCCACTACGCAAACGTTGGTCAATTTTATGTTGGAGCCTCTACGCAAACGGTCGATTTTACGTTGGAGCCTCTACGCAAACGTTGCTCAGTTTAACGTTGGAGCCTCTACGCAAACGGTCGATTTTACGTTGGAGCCTCTACGCATACGTTGGTCAGTTTTACGTCAGAGCCTCGACTTAAACGTTAGTAAATTAGGATTTACTCGGAGCTTCCTAGCAGCAGTTGATCAGTTTTACGTTGGAGGCTGTAAATACTCCATCAGCTTCTTTTCTCGCACTTCCCGCCTGTGGAACACTCTTCCGTATACTTTCTTTCCCGACGGCTACAACCGCCATGAATTTAAATGCATTGTCAATTCCCATCCTCGTCCTTTCTACATAATCCTTGTATCTTTTTCTTTTCTTTACTCACTCTACCTTCGCAACTGTCATCACTCCTGTATTCCCATATTTCTCTTGCTCTTTCTCTGACACCCCCTGTAACTGATTCGTATTTATCATCACTCTCCTCCTGCTTAAACGTTTACTCTCTTACGTAGCCCCCTGCACATCAGTGGCGGTACCACTTTGATTTGGATGCGATGATTTTTTTAAAAAAAAACTTTAACTTTCTACCAAGTTAGTTTTACAGCCCCCAACGTAAAACTTATATTGAAACTCATTTAACCATTTTCTACGGAAATACTGACAGAATAACTACACGTATGCTGCATTTAGTTTGTGGAGAAAGAAGCTGCAGAGTGAAAAGCAGATCTTCCTGAACACGACCGTGAAAACAAACTGGGGAAGTACAAAGGTTAGTTCTTGTGTTCAAAACCTTAATGCTTTTCTGATCAGATTTTGATCAACAAATCTGTAAACAAAAATGCCCCCAGTATCGAAACGGACATCACAATTTTTCAAAATTTCTAGTTTAAATCCTCGGTTTCTTCCTTTGAACTAAAGTCATTGATTTTTTTTTAATCATATCACCCCGAGCAAAGCGGTAATGCCACTGGTGTGCAGGGGGTTATGTAAGAGTGAATAGATTGGAAAAGAGAAAGCCGGAAACCACATCCTAAACAGGAAACAAGGGATGAGCCTCTTCACCTGTTCAATAGACGTGGGTGGGGTGTGAACCGGGCGATAGTTCAGTCTATCTACTCCAATTGAAAAAAAAATAAATAAAAACAATATCTTCAGAATGTTAATATAGTTATCGTTCTAAATATTAAAACCAGTTAAGTATATTTTGTCATTTTATTTTTCAGTATAGATTCTTATTTATTAGATTCACTGTGGAATAATAGATAACGGCACTGACTGAGAAATCAGAGTGCTCGGTTCGAATTCCAGTCGAGTACATTACATTCACTTATGTGCTAATATCCTTGGCAAAAGTATGAATCCATTTGTACTCTCCCACAATTATAATTATAGATAAATAGCAGGGCAGTTTCGATCCTATAGCCTTGGGGGTAAATTTTTGTTTTGTTCCTCGTTTATTGAAAAAACCTACCTTTTTTTCATTTTATCGAGAGAAAAAATATGGAACTTCTTTTCGCTGTTTATCTCACCCCATAACCATGGTTCAAAAATGTTATTCACTGCAGACTGACTTCACGCGTAATTTTACGATTTTTCTGCCATTTTACTTCCATTTTGCGATTAATGCGCGGAAAATGAGTTCCGAAACACAACAAATCAGAACGAAATAGAACGAAATCAGAATCCTACGCCTCAAGTCGTTCAGCGGTTAATCAGATGTAAGAACGGTGGGAAGGGGTGAGATATAGTCCGATTTATTTCTGGTCGATAACATGAAAAAAGGTACGTTTCTTCTATAAACAATTATCGATTTGAGTTCAGCATATACATTTGCACAGAATTAAGGATGTTTTGGAAAGATTTGAAAAGGTAAAGGCCTTCGGGGAACAAAACAAAAATTTACCGCCTTGGGTAGCAACCAGTCTAAGAGAAGGAAAAACTGAATTCAAAACCAGCCTAGAGAGGGTTATGATCTGTCACGCTGTTTTGCCAAGGAAATACCACTGCTACTAGAGGGTTATAGGTTAAAATATATATATATATATATATATATATATATTTGTCCATTTTTTTCTGTTCTGCAAGTGGACTCTAAGAATAATATATTAATTTTTATTTCTTAGGTGGCCCCTATATATGAATTTACTCAAGCCACAAGATTAGCAACTAGGTCCCACATTTTTACTGTGAAACCAATAAAAATTAAAGGCAAATCCTACTCCATCAGCTTCTTTTCTTGCACTTCCCACCTGTGGAATTCCCTTCCGTTTACTTACTTCCCCGACAGATTGTAATCTCCTAGAATTGAAATGTAAAGTCAACAGTCATCTCCTATCTCACTAACCTGCATCCTCTCTCTCATGCTCTTTTCTCCGTCCACTCCACTCTCATCAGTATTCTCATCCTTCTCTTACCCACTTCCTGACACCCCCTATAACCTGTCCCTCTTTTTCATAACTTTACTCCTATGTAACCCCCTGCACAACAGTGGCAGTAAAATACCTTGCTTGGGGCGATATGATTATAAAAAAATAAAATAAAATAAAAATAAAACTTTGGTTATCCTAGGAAACTGTTGTCTAATTTTATTGAAATTCTATTTAGTTTTAATCAAGGTCATAGAGACAATTGTGTTTTGTACGGAGATCAAATGTTTCAAAACAACCAAACTGTCATTGCTAAGTTGCATGTTGAACAAACGAACAGACTCAAAGGAGCAATTCAGCTGAGAAAGACGTGACTGGTGACACAGTCGGATTATTCAAAATGACAATGCTTGACACCCACATCCCTAGAGCCACACCTACTATATTCTCCTGATTTAGCCCCTAGTAAAAAAAAAAATAAATAAATAATGATGAGGTGGGGTCAAAACGTGCAGTGCGACGCTTGCCGGCAGACCAACTCTTTTTCTTTCTTCTTCGGTCACCTCAAGGAAATGGATTTCGTGTCTCTCTTTCTCGGCCGTTACACTGGGCAGTTGTGAAACAGACACCAACGAAGCCGCTCCTACTTCCTCTTAGTCAGTCTGACTCAGTCCGCACATTCAACTTTGACACACGCAGTTCTCCCAAAAACACGAACTGCTATCGCTGCTGGCACCCCGCTTTTTATGCTATTCCAAGACGGCCAAAATTTGCATGCGTGTGAATATCGTCTCGTTTAGGACGAGATAGGCGTGTATAAATTGTGTATTCAATAGCGGCCATATTTCGGTATTTTTTTTTTTTTTTTTTTTTTGCAGACAAGACACGTTCGCGCCGGTTTCGAATTCCGAGGTAAGTCATGTCTTTCGTTTGTTTGCTTTCTAACAATTTTACGAGTGTTTCGTTCAACAACGGTGTGAAGCTTAAAATTTTTCAATTCAAAACTTAATGAATTCTATCGTTAAGGCATTGAACAGTTGAATCATTGGCAGCAAACAATGAACGAAAATATGTTGTTAAATGATCCCTCAGAATTATTAATAATAAATATTAAAATAAATAAAAACGAATAAGTGACGACTTAATAGTGACGATTTAATAGGGATGACTTAATAGGGACGATTTAATAGGGATGACTTAATAGTGACGATTTAATAGGGATGACTTAATAGGGACGATTTAATAGGGACGATTTAATAGGGATGACTTAATAGGGACGATTTAATAGGGATGACTTAATAGGGACGATTTAATAGGGATGACTTAATAGTGACGATTTAATAGGGATGACTTAATAGGGACGATTTAATAGGGATGACTTAATAGTGATCTTAGGAATCGAGTGTTGTGCGTTGTGGTGCATATCAGTTCAGAATAAGAAATCAGAGAGCTGAGTTCGAATTCGAGTTGAATTCATTGAATTCACATATGCACAAATACCATTAAGAAAGGTATCAATCCATCATTTTTCCCTCTAGATATGGATTAAATAGCAGGACAGATTGGGTTCTATATCCTTTGTTGTCAACCAGTCTACCACAGAAAGTAATGGCAACCTAATGTGGGAAAATCTTCTGCCCAGTCAGTCATGCCTCTTTCAAGACATGATCACCCAAGCGTGTATCATGTATGGCACTTAACTGACTGACTGAATATTTATTGAAATAAAAAAGAAATTGTCGATAAATTTAATTTTTAAAAAAATTAATGGAGAATAAAGTTAGAATATTTTCCGTTATCAAACTTGAATAGAAAAATCAAAAGAATAAAATAAGTCATATTTTGCTTCAAATAAAAAGGACTTTAAAATTGTCCACATGCCTGGTTGTTTGTACCTGAGTATGCTTCTTTGCTATAGTGCAATCTAACCCCTGTTGCAGATGCCTTCTCAAAAACATTTGAATTTATTCAACACCCTCAGAACCAACCTGTGGTTTATATTGCAGTTTTAAAGAATTTCAGAGAGAGAGCATATAAACTGGTATGATCAGCATTTTGAACATATATAGTCAAAATAAATTTCCACTTATTGCACTGTAATGTTTTCCACTTCTCAGCATTTGCTACCAACATAAGAGAGTTAAATCTCTCTAAAAGGAAAAGCTCAAAGGTCCAACCCATCTCCTAAACTTAATCGAACCAAGAATTCTTCAGTTCCATTTCAATAGTATCTTTTGTTATGATTATTAGTATAATTAGTATCTCATTAGTATCATTGCATCTTGTCAGAAAACCTTTATATAATATCAATATTACTCAAGAAAACTTTAAATAAGATTTCATTTTCCCTTCTTGTGAAAAAGTACATTCCAAAACAGAATTTATAAATAACAAAAACACAAATTTAAAAATATAGTTTTTATATAACAATAGCTCAAAGCAACCATATACCCTAAAAAATAACTTCATTCAAACATGGGTTTTCAGGTGTGATTTTAAGTTACCTTTTAAAGAAAAAGCTTTGCTACATACTTGACAAGAAAAAGGAGTTTCTCCAGTATGGGTTTTAATATGAGCTTTCAAATTACTATTTTGAGAAAAAGTTTTGCCACAAGCTTCACAAGAAAAAGGTGTCTCTCCAGTATGTGTCCTCATGTGAGTTTTCAAATCACTCTTCTGTGAAAAAGATTTACCACATACTTCACAAGTAAATGGTGTCTCTCCTGTGTGAGTTCTCAAATGTCTTTTTAAATTGCCATTTTGAGAAAAATCTTTACCACATATATCACAAGCAAATGGCGTTTCTCCAGTATGAGTTCTTACATGAATTTTCAAGTCACTGTTTTGACAAAAAGCCTTGCTACATAATTCACATTGAAATGGTAACTCTCCAGTATGTGTTGTCATATGTCTTTTTAAGCTAATTTTTGTGGACAAACACTTTCCACACACCTCACAAGGAAATGGAGTCACTCCTGTATGAATTTTCATGTGAATTTCCATCACAATCTTTTGAGAAAAAGCTTTTCCACAAATTTCACATTGAAATGGCTTCTCTCCAGTATGAGTTCGTTTATGAGTTTTTAAGATACTTATAGTAGAAAAAGATTTATCACAGACTTCACAAGGATATGAAGTTTCTCCAGTGTGTTTCTTTGCATGGATTTTTAGGCCACAATTTTCAGAAAAAGATTTCCCCATATACTTCACAAGGAAATAAAGTCTCTCCGGCATGAGTCCTGATATGAGTTTTTAGATTACCATTTGAGGAGTTTTTCCACACAATTCATAAGAGAATATAATCTCATAAGAATGAAATTTTATATGATTTTTTAGAATATCTTTTCTTGAAAATGCTTTGCCACATTCATCACAAGGAAATGAAACTTCAACTCTTTATATTTTCAGATGAATTTCCATGAATAGAGGTTTTTTTCACCTAGAAAAATAGTAGCTTTCTCTCTATATTAAAAAAAATATTTTGAAGGTATTTCATGTTAATTTGATAATCTTCCTTTTTCTCTGTGAAGATATTCATCTGTTTTTCAGCCTTCACTTGAAATCTGAAAATATAAAATACACCTTACAATTCTCAGTATATTAATATTGAATTGGAAAAAAGTTTTGAAACATTTTTCAATAACTGATGCTTAAACATGTGATTTCATCTTGACTGAAATTTATGACATTTATGCAATTAGGGCCTGATCAGGTGGTTGACGAAACGGGGGTTGACAGGAGTAACAGGAGCAAACATACTAGGAGCCACAAGGGATAGGGAGACGTGGAGAACCATGATCGCCTACGTCCTGAAAGGTCAGGGCACATAGAAGAAGAAGATGCAATTAATATGATTAAAAGTTTGTCAATTAGTTAATTATTGTTACTGTCAGCATCCTGACTCTAGAGTTTTGTAGACAGATTTTAGCAGATGTTGGCTGTCAGTCATAAATAATAAAAAAAACGAAATAAATTCTTAAACAAGAAAAATGAAATAATATAGAAAGGTGGAAACAAACATAAACAAATAATTTTATCATATCATGCACTAGTTAAAATAAGCATATAAATATAAATAAAATGAATACAACTTCAAACTAATAAACAAAAAAATAATAGCAAAATCCATCTACAACTAACTACAATTATAATTAGTACAAGAGAAAAACATGTTTGTACATGTTTACGTACACACATATATTTAGGCATGTGTATATGAATATTTATACACACATATACATATGTGTGTGAGCAGGCATGTGTATGTATGCGTGTGTATGTTTGTAAAAGCATTCAACATTCAAACATTAAAAAATAATGACACTTCTACAAACAATAAAGCAACAACTAACAAATTTCTGGAGAACAAAGAAAAAAATATAAAAGGTGAAGAATGACTACGACAGCCAACATCTGCTAAAACAGGAAATATATGCAGACCCACATAAACGAACAATTCACAACAGCACACTCCACCCACATCTATTGAACAGGTTAAGAGGCTCATCCCTTGTTCCCTGTTTAGGATGTGGTTTCCGGCTTTCTCTTTACCAATCTTCTCACTTTTTTTTCAATTGGAGTAGATAGATCTATCACCCGGTTCACACTCCACCCACGTCTATTGAACAGGTTAAGAGGCTCATCCCTTGTTCCCTGTTTAGGATGTGGTTTCCGGCTTTCTCTTTTCCAATCTTTTCACTATTATGTAGCCCCCTGCACATCAGTGGCGTTACCACCTTGCTTGGGGTGATACGATTAAAAAAAAAAAAAAAAAAAAATTATAAAAAGGCAAAAATTTGAAAATATTAACAGTAAATTGGGAAAGGTCCCTGAAGAGTGGAGAGAAAATCTACCTACGAAACTCTGGAGTTGAGATGCTGAGGGTAACATCAATCAGCTAAGTGACAACCTTTTACTCATATTAATTCTATTAATACTCTGTACTTCATACCGAGCACTTTATTACAAAGTTTGCATGCCTTAAATGCCTTTCTATCAGTATTCTACCAAATGTTAGTAATTTTGGCTTCTCAAAGTCTTCCAAATTGTTACTACCCAAGGTTCAGGAAAAATAAAAAACTGCAGATCTGCTTGAGTGGGAATAGTTTTTTTTTTGGTCACCCAGAGATAAGGTAGTAACATTTTTTTTGTTTTTTGTTTCATTCAAGGCTAGCAGACTTTGTAGTAAAGTTCTCGATATGAAAGATATAAGAACGTATTTCCTCTTTTAGCAAATGTTGGCTGTCATAGTCATTATTTGTCATGTTATTTTTTTCTCCGTTTGTCTTTATTTCTTTTTACTCTCTTGCCTTTTTTCATTGGAATTTTGTTATGTGTTGACTTATTGTTTGTACAAATGTCATTGTTTTTTAATGTTTGAATGCAGAATGCTTGTACATACATACAAATGCATACACATACATGTGCACTCATTCACACATGCATATATACATGTATACATACTCATATACTCACACCTATACATATGTGTATACATATATGTGCATGTACATATACACACATACGATTTGTGTTCTAATAATTCGAAATGTTAGTTATAGATTAATTTTTTAATTTTTATTTTGTTTATTACTTTGAAGTTTGCCATATTTATTTTATTTATATGCTTAATTTAATTTAATTTAATTTAATCCGTGTATTAGGTGATAAATTATTTGTTTATGTGCTTGTTTCTGCCCTTACCTATTTTTTATTTTTCTTGTTTAAGAGTTTTTTTTTTCTTTGTTCTATTTTTAATTTTTCAGGACTGATTGGTGTTTGTCTAAGTATAATTTGCTATTTTTATTATTAATATTATGTGGGTTACTCTTTCCTATTTGATTTACCTGGGTAGAAAGTGTTAATTGTAAAAAGTTGGATTGATAATAAAATTGTGATTTACTTTATATTTCTTTTATTTGTATGTTTTGTTTTAATTAGTATTTAGGTGGCAAAGTATTTATGTTCCTAAATTTATGCATTATTTTGTTTTTCTTGTTTAAGAGTCTATTTTGATTTTTAAAAGTAATTATTGCTAATTTTCCCTCTAAGCATAAGTTGCGATTTCTGCGATTAATATTGTGTGAGGTTGCTCTTTTTATGATTTCCCATTTGATTTTGATGTGATTATTATTTTCTTTTTGGCTCCATATGTATTTTGAAAGGATTGCATTGTTTTTGCATTTTTCTGTTTTAAATGATGTTTTGTGGTTGTTATATCTTTCTTTAAAAGTTGTTTCTGTGGTACCTATGTAAATTTTTCTTCTATGTTAATGTTGCTGTGATAGCTTTGTATATTATGTTATTGGTTAGATATTTGTTGTTAAGTGGACAGTTTTCTTTGTTTCAGCAGTTTCATTTATTTGTGTTATTTTGTTGAGTATTTTTATTGAGTTTGGTTATGAGTTTCTCCATGTTATCCATGCAGCTGTAACTGATTTTGTATTTTTGTTGAGGATTTGTGAAAGTTTACTGTTTTTAGGGAAGTGTTTTTCAATTATTTTGAAAAATATTTTTCCTATTTTTTGTTTTTATTGTCTTATTGTAGGAAAGTTGGACTAGATTATATTTCTTTTTCTGTTGCTTTGTTTAGATTGTTTTTGTTATTGTATTCTAGTTTATTTAAATATCCACTGTTTTTTTTAGTGCTGATTCATATATATTGTTTTTGTTTTCATGGAATATTTGTAGGCTGCTTGAATTTGTTGAGATTCTTTTATTTATAGACATGGTTATGTGCTTGAATACATTAAGTTAGTTATTTTGAGTGATTACTTCTCTTAGTCATTTTAATAATCTATACGTGTAAAACATTTACACTATTTACATAGTTTGGATTGGTGTTCTCATCTTTGTTGCCATATTCACAATGTTTCAGTCATTGTACACTCTAGGCTTTTCCAGAAATTTTCAGCCCTTTATTTCATTCACTGGGGTAGATTGTGCTAGTTCTATGAGCCATGTCTCTTCAAGGTTTCAAAATCAGTTATTTCTCTGATGTTGAGAAGAATACAAATAATCTGTGGTTCATATAACATCAGGATGAGCTTCAAAAATGATTCAACACTTCACAGACACCTCTTCCAAGTAAGACCTCCCATAGAGAGGAACATGATTAAGGACTGCGTGTACATCATCCCATGCAGGTGTGGTAAGAAATATAAAGGAGAAACAGGCTGCACCTTAATGTAAGATGGCAAGAAAACTGCAAAGCTGTAACATGAGGGGAAATAGAAAAATCAGGCATATTTGACAACATATAGAGGGTAAAGGGTAATCAACAACCCCCACCTTCCATCCTCGTGGGATGAAGTTGAAATAATAGATAGAGAATACCACTGGAAAATATGAAAACTAAAGGAATCAGTGCATATGCTGGGCCATAAATGGTCGGCCAAGCATAGAAATAAATATGATATAGGAACCAGTAATACAGGGTGCTAGAGAAAAACAATAACAAAAAAAAGTTGTAATATGAACTCTGGTAAAAAATGATTACTGAGACATTAGGTTTATAAGTGCCAAAAATTCATACACTTAAGAAACTATGACCCAGTGGATAAAGCGTTGGTTAAATCTAGTGACTGATGCAAAGAGTTGTGGTTTCAATATCTGGCTTTCAACTTCAAGAGTTGAGTTAAAGGGAGATAACTGATACTCAAAACATCTTGCAGAAGCAAACTAGCCTGGTGAATGAAATAAAGGGTTTAGTTTGAAATTCCAATCACCTGAAAAAGGCTAGAGCATACAATGGCCAAATCTGTAGCTATAGGGAGTGGGTTAATGTTTATTTAATTCGGCCTTGGGTCATTCATAACCAAACTCCCTACAGCTTACAAGTTTGATGCGAAATTATCATCATCAGAATTATCAGAAGGTTGTTGTCGGTTGGTTGTAGATTGGAATGTGTGAATGTGTGGAATAGTGTAAGAACAAAAATATACATTTTTCATATTAAAATAGAAATTTATTAAAATGAAAGATTAGCAAGAATTGGTAGAAATTAATGTTCAATGTGAAACAAAAAATGAGTTAAGGGTATCAAGAAATGTAGAAAATGTTCGTAGTAGTAATTTGTTGGAGAGAGTTTATGCGTACATATGTATGTATGAATGAGCATTTGTTTAAATAGGAATGTCTTTGAATGGAGAAGAAGTAAAAAGAATCAGCACACAAAAAAGAAGGAGAAAAAGGACACTGTACGATGTGACCTATGTCCGAGTTGTGGTTGAAGTTTCTCCTGTTACATTTTAGTTGTTTCGTCTCATCTTGCTGCTCCGATCTGTCTTGACCAGGTCATGGACGTGGTTAAGTAGTGGAATTCAGTCATGTGACCAGCTCCAGAGGGCATTTTCTGCTTTAGCTGTGAAAAACGTTTGAAATCATCATTCATTTTTCTATTTCTTATCCAATCAGGATCCAGAATTTTGCTTTTCACACTGACTTGTGAAATTTGCCTTAGTTGGGTTTTCCAAAATGCTTTTAGTCATTCGAATCCAGGTTTTGTAAAAGTGAAGAAGAAGGTTGATTTTAATTCTCAATTTCCTATCCCACAAATCATCATGAATATAGCAACAAACATGAGAACAACAGTTCAAACAATGTAAATAGGGTAAAAATTTACAATACCACATCTCAGAAATATAGACAAACAAGTAAAATATTTCTTTGAAATTAGTTCCATTACTCTTATGTTCTTAGATTGCAGCCGAAAAGTCCTGCTTTTAAGTTAAAAGTTTCAAAAAAATAATTGTATGTCTTAAATGCTAATTTTTCAAAATTTCATAAAATTAAGTCAGTGGAAGTAAAAAACAGAAAAACTACCAAGATTTTCTAAAAATAATAAATAAATAAATTAAACAAAATTAAATTTAATTCATTCTTTTTTTTTTTTTTTTGTGAATATGTCCTGCAATTTTCATTAAAATCTGATAATTATTTGATAAATAATGTGTTTTTAATGCAAAGGACGCTAAAAATTGATAATCTTTCTAACCCCCTAATGAAAATTTTGAAGGTGCAAGAAAGGATTGAAAACTTTAAGTTTGGGGTATTTTTCATCATGGTATGCTCTTTTTTACTTAAGAAAATGTTTGTTTTGTTGTTAGCTGAATGTGCGTTGCAGTGCAGTGGATATCGGCTTGGAACAAGAAATCGGGAAGCCGAGTTCGAATTCCAGTTAAATGCCTTACATTCACCTACACACAAATACCCGCTTGGGAAAGGTGTTGTGGAACGTCATGAAGTGTTGAAGTAAATCAAATATCAGAAGGGTTTTAGTACGAAGGCTGTTTGGTGTTCAAATTTCCACAAACAGTAAATATTAAAAGTAAATTTACTGGCAAAGATTGAAATGGAAGTAACAGCAAAAAACGCAGGTTTTAAATTGGTCTGCTAACTATATTTATTGTATCGGAAAATACAATTATGGCACAAGTCCAATGTTTGAGGGGGACAAAAACTGAGGTTGGTCAACAATAACTATCCTATACCTAGCTAATCAGAATCATGACCCAAACATTCTTTACAATTTCACATTCACCATACGGACCCATCCATCATCAATCATTCCTCCATGTACCAAAATGTCACATCCTTTCAGGGGACGTACAAAAGAATCCCCTCAAGAATAAAAATTTCTTTATATCATATATACATAGAAAAATATATAAAAATTTAAAAGGGTTGAGGTACATAAAAAAAAAAAAAATTTTACTTAAAATACAAAATAAATCAATTAATGTTAGTAGGACTCGTCCGTCCCACAAAATAAACAGGTCGCCTTTATGTCAAAATCAAGAGGCACTCTTTCTACAGATCAAAGCCGAGTTCCTGTTTAAATAGCCAAAACAGCTTATAGCTTATTCCATGCTTGTTTGATGGGTACATGTAACAAACGACGTGATTGGACAGTTTACACACAATGGAACTGATTGGCTAGGATTGGTTTTAAGGAGACAGTGCATTCTGTATTCAGTAAATGAATGATCCCAATAAAGATTAATCCATCTCTTCCCTCCAGTTATCGGTTAAATAATAGTACAGATTGGGTTCTATAGCCTTGGCTGGCAACCAGTCTACCGCAGAAAGCAATGGCAACCTACTGTGGGAAAATCTCCTGCCCAGTCAGTCATGTCTCTTTCGAGACATGATCGCCCAAAGCATGTATCACGTATGGCAATTAACTGACTGACTGAATTAGACTGTGTCACAAAAATCCAAAAAAGGTACATTAAAATAAGTAAAAGATGTCTTACAAAAGCTAAGCAAAAATTATTTAAAAAATAAAGACTAAGAGATAGCCTAATTCCAGTTAACAGAAAAATAAATTTCAGTAAATAAAATTTTTAGGTGTTTTTTAAAAACATGGGAACATTCACTTGTCACGCATTGACTCATCAAACTGCCATTATGAAAAATGTACATAGTAAATTTTTAGATTTTTTTAAAATCCAATATTTAGCCTCGAGACAGGTTAAGTCATTTATGGATTAATAGAATTTTGTAAAAAAACAAAAAAAAAATGATTACTTTTTAATTGACTTAATGAAAATATTGTTATGAACTTTTGAAATACATTGCAAGTTCGTAACTGTAGGAAGTATTTTTTTTTTTTTTTTTTTAATCATATCACCCCAAGCAAGGCGGTAACGCCACTGATGTGCAGGGGGCTACATAAGAGTGAGAAGATTAGAAAAGAGAAAAACCGGAAACCACATCCTAAACAGGAAACAAGGGATGAGCCTCTTCACCTGTTCAATAGACGTGGGTGGAGTGTGAATCATTCTTTGTTTCTAATGAAATTTTCTTGTTTCTTAATACTTTGCTTAGCTTTTTCTTTTTTTTTTTTTAAATTATCTTTCGTTATTCAAATTCACCTTCGGATTTCAGTGACATCTGGATAGTCTAACTCTAAAAAAAAGTGTTAAATTAAATTAACTCTTTTAAGAGTGAGATCTGATTATTTTAATTTTTTTTTAAATAATCATTTTTTTTTTATCGACAAACAAAGACTAAATCACTCACTTAGACTCTAAGTCTTAGAGAGTATCTTATTTTTACATAAATGTTTTAAAATACTCAAAGCAATTTTCTATTTTAAAAAAAGCAAACGACGAAACTAAAAAGAAAAAAAAAAGAAACAAGGCAGTTTTTATCTCATGCGGGAAAAAAATAAAAGTATGATTAATTTTTAATATTTCCGTAAACAAACAAACACTAAGCAGTAGTCAAGTCATTTTATTTTTTTTTTTTTCAAAACACGTTGAGAAGTGAACAATAAAAATCACAACAACAATGATACAAAAAAAAGCAGTGAAATGATGTCATGTCATTTACTTACAATTGACAATATTCTTTCTCGGTCGACAATGAGCAACAAATAAAATAAAAATAAAATGATTAATCCATTTTTTATGAAAACAATACAAAACTACTTTTAGTTTTAACTTTTCTTTGCTTACCTGTCCGGTTTATTTTGTGTTGTCTTAAGTTTTGCTATATTTCAATTGTAATGATTTTTTCTCTACAGATTAAAAGATTAAACAGCAAAATAATGAAACAAGCTGTCGTTATATTTAAAAATAAATAGACAGAGTAAAAAATATACATACAATACAATGTTTACCTCGATTGTAAGAAAGCTGCCGATAGTAGAAAAATTTAAAAAAAAAAAAAAAAAGAAAGAAAATTGAAGCGAAAATAAATAAACGGTGAAGAAGGGCATTAGTCCCGTCTGAATTTCTGAGATAAAGGATTATTATTTACACACGGGTGATAGAATGTAATTGTAAAAGGTGGAACTGGCAGGTCGACTTCAAATTCTGTGCTAGTCTGTAACTTTCTTACAAAAATGCCCTTGGAAAAAGCATGAATATGTTTCTTCTGTCCCAGTTATGTTTTTTAAAAGAGTGTTTTGTTAGAAAATATGAGAAAAGATAAACGATTTTAAGGAGAAAGGACAAAAAAAGAACAAAAAAGAAGACATGAAATAATAAAACAATAACGCAATTGTTAGAGATATTATGGCTGGCATAAGACCTCCACCACCCATTTGCATGGAAAATAATTTATCGGCGAACTGGAAACTTTTAAAACTGAAAAATGGTATAATTACGCTATTATTGCGTGTCCAGACAACCGGTATATATAGTAACAAACGACACTTTTACGCTGGGAGACGAGGCATTGAAGGTGTATTATGGGTCTCAGTTCTTACCTCCTGAAGAGGGGAGAACACCTGACGAAATAATTCAGGCGTTCGATAGATACGCTATATAGGGGAAGCAAATGAAACATACGAACGGTACATTTTCTATACAAGGAAACAGTGGGAGTCGGAAACTGTTGAAGCATTTATTACGGCACTTCGGACTATGGTGAAAAGGTGTAATTTTTTTTTTTTTTAATAATTTCATTTCACCCCGAGCAAGGTAGAAACGCCACTGATGTGCAGGGGGCTACATAAATGTAAAAAGATTAATTAAAAGAGTGAGGAGTACAAACTAGTTAGAAAGGAACAATAAAAAGCTGAGAAAGCAGGTGCGATGACAGATACATAGTTGGAGAGAAAGGGAAGGTTATACGGGGGTGGGGAGAGAGCTAGAGTCCAGTGGTTAGTAGATGAGTATTGACTTTGCATTTAAATTTCTGGAGGTTGTAGCCGTCAGGAAAGCAAGAATATGGGAGTGTGTTCCACAGGCGGGAAGTGCGAGAGAAGAAGCTGCAGGAGTAGAATTGTTGTCTGCATTTGGCTAACCTGACTGTGAATGGGTGGGACCCAGTTGCCAGTCTGGTTGCACGAGTAAACACCTGTTGAGGAGGCATCAGTGACTTAAGTTCGTCTGAGCAGAAGCCATGAAAGTATTTATAGAACAGACAAAGGGAGGCCACATTTCGACGATGGGGAAGTGGCTGCAGTCGAGCCGCCAGATCAGTACCTATCACATTACAGACTTTCCTTTGGAGCCTGTCCAGAACACTGAGGAGAACGGCAGGGGCACCTGACCATAAATGGCAGCAGTACTCCATGCACGGACGGATGGTTGACTTGTATATATGCAGGATGGATTCAGGTGTAAAAACATCCTGGGTTGACATAGTGACCCAACCTTCTTAGCAGTAGATTTTGCTATGGATTCAATATAGTGGTTCCATTTGAGGTCTGAGGACAGGGTAAGTCCGAGGAGGCGTAGTGTATTACTCTCCGGGAGAATCGCTTGGTCCATACTTATGGGAGGCAGGAGAGGTTTCCTGTAATGGTTGACAGACAACAGCTTGGTCTTAGATGAATTGAAGTTGACAAGCCACTTCTTGCCCCAGTTCACCACAGAGTGTAGATCCCGTTCAAGCTTATGAATTTTGTGGCAATTGTGTTTCATCAGTACATAATCCCGATATACAAGCAGAATTACTGAAAATAAGACAGATTTACAAAAATGCATAGACATATGTGAGGTGTCAGAAAACGCTACGCTACAGTCCAGAATCCTGAGATCTGAGTGAGTAAACAGAGTCGATTTCAAGCCAAAGAGAAAACCTTCAGTACAATTTGACAGAGTGTGTAGGGCATGTACATTGCGACATGAACCGAGTAAAGAGTCATGTCCAGCATTTGGGAAAACGTGTTTCAAATGTGGTGGGAAGAACCACTTTGCTGTGAAATGCAGATCATCGAGAAAAAAGAATATTCGGACAGTCGAAACACAAGAGGGTTCTGACAATGACACTCGTAGTGGTTCGGACTATGGACAGGTTGACAGTGTCACAATAAGGGAAAAAGTCAATGCTGTAAGACAAGAAATGATAAAAGCAGAAATGTTGGTGAAAGGAAAGCCAGTTGTTTTTCAGCCAAATAGTGGCGCATCAGTCAATATATTGGATGAGAAGCATGTGATGGGACAAACGCTTGAACACTCTAATAAGACTCTGGTGATGTGGAATGGGGCAGAGATGAAACCATTAGGGGAGTGTCGGGTTAAAATGAAAAACCCCAAAGATGGACAGAAATATGCAGTAAAGTTTGTTATTGTAAAGGAGGATTTTCATCCACTACTTGGGGAGAATGCAATTCAGAAGATGGCCCTCATCACAGTCAATAACGAAAAGTTCAAGATGGTTGCCAAAAGTATCTCAATTAGATGAATTCAGTAGCCAGCACTCGGACATAATTATAACAGAATTCAGTGATGTATTCAAGGAAGAACTGTGTCATTTACCGGAAGAGGTACATTTGGAAGTGGATCCAAATGTAACACCTCTTGTAGCAGCTGAACGGAGAATACCAGTAGCACTTAAAGGCAAAGTGAAAGAGGAATTGGAAAAACTAGTAAAAAAGAAAGTGATTGAACCAGTAAGTGAGCCAACACCATGGGTAAGCGCATTAGCGCTGGTGGTCAAGAAAAATGGGAAACAGGGCCGTGCTTAGGGCCCCCGCAGAATTCGCAATTGCGGGGGATGAAATTTCCCTAGGGGCCGTAAGGGCCCGAGCAGCCGCAAGGCTCTTTTTTGCTCCGCAGATCTATTGTAATGAAAAAATAATTATTAGGATTAACTTGAAAATTAATATCATATTTGTATGTTAAATTATATATATCTATCAAACTGCCTTTCTCTCTCTATATCATATATATAAATATAAAATGTATTTGATAGAAGCCTTCCAGGCCCCAAAGAGGCCGCAAAGCATTTGTCATTTTTTTTTAAATGAACTTGAGAGGGAAATAGTTTATAGATATCTGTTTCAACATACAAGAACGTAACTGGTATATTCAAGCTTTCAGGGTGTCATAAAAAGTTTAAGAAAATTTAGCGACAGCGTAGTTTATAAACAACCGAATATGAATACTATGACCGCAAAATCTCGATCACAACACAATTAACTCCTATTCTGCGTAATAAATAAATAAATAAATTAAGATAAAACAAAAACTGATAACAGATTAGATCGAGCGACCGGTATCAGACATTGGATGTAGACATCTTCAAAGGGACAAATGTGACAATATTGTCTCACTCGGCTTTTTATTTCATTCCTCCAACAGAGACCCCCTCCCATCGCTTATTCCTGCCAGTTAGTCTATGTTATTGTGCTGGAATCTTTAAAAATGAAATGGATGAAATTATGACGATTACGTCATAATTTAATCCATTTCACTTCCGTTTATTTTTTCACTCTAAAATATTTTGACGTTCTTTGAGGAAATCGAATTTTTGTTAGGTGTTTTTTTTTTATTTTAGATTTTCTTTTGTTTTTCTGATTTCTCAATATTTATTTGTACTATTGTTTTAAATATTTAGGCTGACTGGGTCTGCATGTGTAGCTTTACTTAATTAATTAAATTAACGGCCTTCGTTCGGCCCGCGACCCGTTATTATAAGTGTGTGTGTGTGTGTGTGTGTGTGTGTGTGTGTGTGTGTGTGTGTGTGTGTGTGTCCGTTACCTATAGACTCCGAAACGGCTGAACCGATTTTCTTGAAAATTTACACAGTTGTACTATAAGCGTCTGCGAGTGTTCTCAGCTAGGTTGGGTGTCGAGGTACCCCCGATAAATATCGAAAATCGATAATCGATGAAATCGGGTTATAGAAGGAGTGGTCCGATTTTAATCAAATTTGATACTCTCATAGACAAAGACATAAGAAACGATATTCAGAAGTTTCAAGGTTGCAGTTCTTATAATAGTGCAGAAAATTTGATATCGATACCAGGAAATCAAAATTTGACTTACATCCATTCATTTTCTTTCAGTCTACGCACGGTTTCGCTTTTACTGGAAACAACTATTGCTTTTTAGTCTTTCGTGCCAACGTCCAAAGAGTCTGAGCTCCAGGACCATGGATTAGTTTTAAAGCTTTCATTACACCCGAGCAACGCCGGGCTATACTGCTAGTAACTGATAAGTGGTTAACAACAGTAGCTACTTCCTCTATTAACAGGACTTCCTTATAAGCCCAAAACACAATCACATTTTAACCAGGTGGGAGAAAACAAGAAAGTACAGTTAACTCTCCCAAGCAAACAACAGCAGTGTTTCCACCCTTATGTGGAGGGTTCATTTTATTTTGTAATGGGCAGCATGTGATAAATTGCGGAGCATATGAGGTTCTTTTAAAAAGAAAAAAAAAAAGAAAAGTAGAAAAAGGAATTTTAGTAACACGAGAATTGTGAACTCACTGGTCATCCAGTTGCCAAACAACAGACTTTATTCTGTGAAAATCCTTTTAAAGTCAAACCATCACTGAGAAAATCAGCATGTCTGGCAGGGGCATGCCAAGCTTTCACGGGTGAATGCGATTAACCAGAATTAGGCATAATTAGGCCAGGAATCTGATCCTCTAAATAAATATATAAAGGACTTTCAATTTGGGATGGTTCGTGAAAATTTTTTTTAAATTTTCTTTTCTTTCAGGAAATAAAACTTGCTGCAATAGAATTTTCACTATTGCCCGAAGTAATAACGAACAAGAAAAAAATGCAAATCAAATTCAGTTCCAAAGAAAAAATACTTATTTTTAACCAGCTAAACAAGGGTGCTTGCAAAAATTCATACCTTTTTGCTGAGAATAGTATAACCTATTCTCGGACTACAATATAAAACATATATCAGATGGGATCACCTGCTGTGTCAATGATAAAAAAAAATTAAAACGGGAAAGAGCCTAAGCTTTACAATACACTTTCAGTCAATTCAAGGTTAAAAAGTTTTATCTTTTTTCTTTTCTCTCTTGTATAGACAAAGTTATTCTTGGGGAACAAACTCCCTTCTTTCTTTTATTATTTTCCTCCCGTCCACCTGGAAATTACGCCCTTTTTTACGGCCGTAGAAGGTGAAAATTTATTAAACACGCGGTAAAACATTTTTTTAAATACACACGTGTTTGCTCCTGCTTCTTCTGCTCAAATGGCCTTGGCTCCAAACTCCACTCATGGACTTCTTCTCAAACTTTCTCTGAAGGTTAGAATTGCCTTCAGCAACTTTGTTACACATGCAAACTTTACTTATGGGCAAACGCAGCCTGTTTTTTCAGCAAGGAGAGAGAAACAGAACTCTTGTTTCTAAGCGGTCTCGCTTCCAACTGCTTCTAAGGTCCCGTCATAGTTCTCCCTTCCCCTTCAAAGGGGTCGATTGACCTTTGAACTGTCCAATCATAGTTCATTAAAAAAATCAGCAAGTTCTTAGGGCCAGTAACACATTGTGTTTATTGTTCTCCCTTCAACTTCAAAATTTTCAAACTCTCTCGACAAAAAATCTTTCCTAAGCATGATCGACATAAATTCAAAAAACATCTAAGTATATGTATATGGATATTATCTCTAACGGAAGAAACTGCTACCTCCAGATCGGATATTTTCCTGAAGGATACAGCAGTCTGATGAGAATGGGTGATAGACAATTACATTGGATAAAGATGCCTCAAAGAATACTGCTGGATGTCTTTATCCACCCTCTTAATCTTAGCTGTACGGACCAAGACATCATCCCCTGGAATAACTTACAAGATCCATAACAAAGAGCAATAAGGCCAAGCCTTTATTGGATTCTGAATTAAACCTACATCCTCCTCTTTAATTATGTTGGAAAAATTGACCTGATACAACTTCTGCGTCTGCTTGTAGAGTTTGATACATTCACACCCACACACACACATGGTCATTCAGCGTTCACGTGATAACTTAGTTCCGCATAAACGCATGCCGATAAAAGCTGCGAACGTCACGTGTTACGCCAGTTAGGATTCTGTCCCGGGAAGAACATGTTCATCACCTAGCTCACACAAAAACACGCGCACTAATTGCGGGTAGCAATTAGTGGCGCAAATTTTTATTTCTCACCAGCATGCACACACAACACTAAAAAAAACTCCAATTGGAAACAGACATTAACACTATGCACATTAACTTTCATTCAAACTGAACTTTACAAAAAAATAACTGTCTGCCGAACATTTTACGTTTCTGTCCAGACAAAGGGAAAGAACTTTTCTTTCTTTACTTTTATGCATGTTTTCAATCCTATGTAACCTTTGTTAATATATTGTTTTTCTGGTTACTTTCGCCTTTTCGTCTTTCTTATTTCCTGCTTTATTTCATCAGACAAGTTACGTCGAGTCGACTCGTAAATATAAATCAGTAATGGATGCTTCGTCCTCTACATGCTCTCTCAGTCTTATTCCTCATACCACAGCTTATGAAACCTCTCAAAGTATAAATCTCTTTGATCTCGACTCAACAAAACACTTCTAGAGGGTGACTCCATACCAGAGAAATTGCCGTTTCATCCAGGAAAGCTGAGCTATAATAATGAGGACAAATAAATGCATTAGGTGATACAATATCTAACCCAGTGTAGCAGCCACAGATCTATTTCCTTTCGCGAATCAGTGCCCCCGACGGGAGATTCGGTCACTCACTAACCAATCAACTGGCAGAGCGCATTAATTCCTTCTTCCTCTCTAGAACTATTTTCCTAGTCCATTTTGGTAGAACGGACAAAAGGCAGAGAGCCATGAGCCAGCGGGAGAAACAGACGTTTCTCTCACATCGCTGCCACTGATTCCCCTTGGAACACTTTCACTGAAGAAGACGCTGCCGCTAGCTTCGCACACTCTTCCTACAAACCAAGTACCAGCCTACCGACCAGCGAACCAAATGGACACTTATACACTATCCCTCTTGTACGCCTACTAAGAGAATAAACCATTCTTTGTTGTTGTTTTAAAAAGAAAGTTTCGTAATTCATTTGTGTTGCCTAAAAATATAGTGTTGAAGAAATTAATCATTTCCCTTAACCCTATAAATTGGTGACCCCGAATGGCACCTGAGGATTGCGAAACAAATTTTTAAAAAATAACAACACGAAACTCGGCCTCCATTTTCGGACAACAGAACAAGCAAAGTTAAAAGGAGAGAGAGAAAAAGCTTCCTGACTCAAAGAACCAAAAAAAAAAATTTAAAAAAAAGAAACTTACTACTCTGCTCTTTTCAACTGACCACGTGGTACAAAAAATATATTTTTATTGCAATAACAAAAAAAAAGAAAAAAGGAAAAATACAAGTGAGTAATACACTTTTACATTTTATTTTTTCGAAAGTTAAAGCTAAAAGAGCGCCTCCTCCCTTAACATTTAACTTTCCCGCCTAAATGGTGATTGGGCGACGCCATCTTTAATTCCAACTTTTGTTTTTAGACAGGCCTTGAAACTGACAGTTATCTCCCTTACTAAGGAACCTTAAAGCAGCACCTTTCTCTCTTTTAACACGAATATCACTATTTTCTTGTGTCTTTTGAAATGTTTTCCCTTTCGTTTCTTTCTCATTGAGACGTGTTTCTTTGATATTTTTTTTTTTGGTGGTTTGTTGTCACGCTATAAATTAAAAAGAAAATGGCGACTACTTTACCTGCTTTCGCTGGCGACGTTCGAGTTTGGTTTGCCCAACTCGAGTCATATTTTGTAGCGAACAACGTCGTGGAGCAGCGGCAATTGCCTATTTTATTTAGTGCATTTCCCGCGTCATTGACACCAGTTGTCAAAGATTTGATAACTGACACCCCCCCTTAATGCTACTTATGACAGTATTAAGCGGGAAGTTCTGCTCCGGATGTCGCTATCAGCGGAAAAGCGGTTCCAAACTTTAGTTAATGACGAGCTGTTGGGAGACCGCATGCCAAGCGAATTGCTCCGCAGAATGAGAGAGCTGGCAGAAGATGTCCCTGCTGATAGTGCCATTATAAAGCAACTTTTCTTCTCAAGATTGCCCCCTCAAGTAAAGGCAATTCTGGCACCCATGGTAGAGAAAAGCTCTGTAGACGTAATAGCGCCCTCTGCAGATAAAGTGATGGAATTCACCAAGGGGCCTATTACCGCGTCCATTCCTCAGCCAAAGGCTGAAGTCTCTATCCTCTCTGCTGCTGGCAACACAAGCGAAGGTGCCACACAAGTGGCGATACTCAAAGCTTTCGTGCAGCTTACCAATGAAGTAAGTAAATTAACCGTAATCAATTCACAACCGCCTTGACGTCGACATAAAAGTCGTTCGCCATCCCCACACCACCGCCGCCATTCAAGCAAGCCAGGACTATGCTATTATCACAGTTGTTTTGGCGCTAAGGCTCGGAGGTGCAAAATGCCCTGCTCCTTTTCAAACCAGGGAAACTTAAATCTGGAGAGCTGAGCACGGCACACTCTCCACAAGATTTATGTAACAACCGTGCCTATTTTATCACTGACTCCAGGTCCCAAGCACGTTGTTTGGTTGACACAGGAGCAGCTTGCAGTATCTGACCACTGAAACTCCTCACTGAGAAGCCGCCATTGTCGCCCATCACACTGCAAGCGGTAAATCACTCCCCTATTCTCACGTACGGTCAAATTTCTCGTTCTCTGGACTTGGAATTACGGAGAGACTTTACATGGATTTTTACTGTAGCTGATTTACCATACCCCATTCTAGGCTCGGACTTTCTGCACCACTTCAACCTTTTAGTGGATATGCGCAAGCGACGACTTATTGACGGCAATACGGAACTTTCCGTCATGGGTTTTAAGGCAAATATCTCACCTATCAGCCCGGTATTTTTCATTGCCGCCACTGACGACCCATACCAAACATTACTACGCTCTTACCCAGAGTTAACTAACTTAAATTTCGTTGTGAGCAAATCAACTCACTCTACAAAACACCACATCGAGACCACAGGCGCTCCGGTGTTCTCACGCCCTCGCCGCCTCCCTGCTGATAAACTAAAGGCGGCGAAGGCAGAATTTAACCATATGCTGCAGCTGGGAATTATACGCCCCTCGTCCAGCCCATGGGCTTCCCCTTTGCATATGGTTCCAAAGCGTTGTGGAGATTGGCGTCCGACTGGGGACTATCGACGACTAAATGCCATTACGGTACCTGATCGTTACCCAATCCCACATATACAAGACTTCGCTTCATCCCTGCATGGTTGTAAGACCTTCTCCAAACTAGACCTCGTTAAGGCTTACCATCAGATACCAGTGAACCCAGACGACATACCCAAAAACTGCAGTAACTACTCCATTTGGAGCGTTTGAATTTTTAACTATGCCTTTTGGTTTGCGAAACGCGGGTAGTACCTTCCAACGCTTCATGGACGAAGTAGTGCGTGATTTGGACTTCGTCTATAATTATATAGATGACATCCTCGTATCAAGTGCCTCACCTGAGGAACATGTTACTCACCTACGCCTACTGTTCGAACGGTTTCAAAAGTACCAGGTGAGGATTAACCCTGGTAAATGTGTTTTCGGTGCTTCGTCGCTAACTTTCTTGGGAAACATTATAAGCCCCGAAGGGATATCTCCCTTACCTGAAAAAGTGAAGGCTCTACAAGACCTTCAACCACCCACTTTACTTCGCCAACTGAGGCACTTTCTCGGTCTGCTTAACTATTACAAACGTTTTATCCCACACTGTGCGGATCTCCTGTCTCCTCTGTCTGACATGTTACGTAACAGGAAAAAGAAAAATGAGCAGATTTCGTTGAATGACATACAGCTAAAAGCCTTTAACGAAGTGAAGAAGAAATTAGCGACAACATCGCTACTTGCACATCCTGTACCCGACTCCCAGTTTTCATTGGTCGTTGATGCATCGGGCACAGCTGTAGGTGCAGTTTTGCAACAGCAACACCAACAACAGCTACAACCTCTCGCTTATTTTTCGAGACAGCTGAAACCGGCAGAACAACGTTACAGCACGTTTGGCCGTGAACTCCTGGCAATGTACCTCGCAGTGAAACACTTTCAGCATTCACTAGAGGGCCGACAATTTGTGATCTACACCGATCACCGTCCGCTTACTTTCGCTTATTCTCCTCGCGAAACTCGCCACTTGGATTTTGTTTCGCAATTTACAAACGATATCCGACATATCTCTGGTGAACAGAATGCTGCGGCAGACGCCTTGTCTCGCCTTCCCATTAATTCACTGTTCTCACCTTCAGATATCGACTTACGACGGATGGCCTTTGACCAACCACGCCTGGACACCTTTGATCTATCGTCACCTGAATTTGCAACTTGCAAGTTCGCATACCTACCAGTGCGTACCGCAGACACGCAGATCATCTGTGACACCTCAACAGACGCACCTCGACCTTTTGTTCCGATGACACATCGTAGGGTTGTTATTGACACACTACACCAATTGGCACACCCCGGACCCAAAGCCACAGTGAAGCTGATTGCAGCTAGATTTTTCTGGCCAAACATGAGGCGTGATATCACTGCCTGGACACGTTCTTGCGTATCCTACCAAAAATCAAAGGTGCACAAACATATCCGTGCACCCCTCGGAACATTCAGCACCCCAGACGCTCGGTTCAGCCATGTCCATATTGATCTGGTTGGACCATGGCCGGTCAGTCAGGGATTTACTTACCTCCTGACCTGTATAGATCGCTTTACACGGTGGCCCGAAGCTATTCCCCTAAAGGACATTTCAGCTGAATCCGTAGCGCAAGCCCTTATATCAGGCTGGATAACGCGTTACGGAGTTCCTACAACAATTACCACTGACCGTGGCAGACAATTTGAATCCCACCTATTCCAGGAACTTTCCAGAATTTTAGGGATCAATCGAATTCGAACTACGAGCTATCACCCTGCTTCTAACGGGATGATAGAACGCTTTCATCGCCAATTAAAGGCCGCATTACGTGCCTATCCTGACCAACAGCGATGGAGCGAATATGTACCTGTTGTCCTTCTTGGCTGTCGTGCAGCTATCAAAGAGGACCTAGGATACTCTCCAGCAGAACTTGTCTGTGGAGTACCTCTATCATTACCAGGTCAGATGTTGAACCCTATAGATTTAACAGGAACAGATCCTGCCTTGTATATAAACAGACTGCGATCTTATTTTGGTAATCTCCCACCAATGCACCCTAGGGAACAGACCATCAAATCATCAGTCCCAAAAGATATTTCTTCATGGACTCACGTTTTTCTAAGAAGGGACGCTGTCAAAGCCCCTCTCACTCCACCTTACACTGGCCCTTACCGCGTGCTTTCACGCACTGACAAACTTCTCACCCTTGACATTAGTGGCAAAAAAGAAACTGTGTCTATTGACAGGGTGAAAAGAGCCTTTCTTAACACAAACACACAAGAGCCACATATTCCCCCTACTTACATACATGAACATATCTTTACACCCGTTGAAAAAAATACGATGCCAACAGATAACTATGTCACCACCACACGCAGTAGTCGACGAGTACATTGGCCCAAAAAGCTCTGTAAAACTGTTTATATATAAATTGTACCCTTCTTTGTTTTATGGCCGCTATCTTTTTCTCAGTCGGCTTTCCGCCTAAGCAGGGTGTGATGTAGCAGTCACAGATCTATTTCCTTTCGCGAATCAGTGCCCCCGACAGGAGATTCGGTCACTCACTAACCAATCAACTGGCAGAGCGCATTAATTCTTTCTTCCTCTCTAGAACTATTTTCCTAGTCCATTTTGGCAGAACGGACAAAAGGCAGAGAGCCATGAGCCAGCGGGAGAAACAGACGTCTCTCTCACATCGCTGCCACTGATTCCCCTTGGAACACTTTCGCTGAAGAAGACGCTGCCGCTAGCTTCGCACACTCTTCCTACAAACCAAGTACCAGCCTACCGACCAGCGAACCAAATGGACACTTATACACTATCCCTCTTGTACGCCTACTAAGAGAATAAACCATTCTTTGTTGCTGTTTTAAAAAGGAAGTTTCGTAATTCATTTGTGTTGCCTAAAAATATAGTGTTGAAGAAATTAATCATTTCCCTTAACCTATACCAGCATCTCCTGAAAATCTGTAAAAAGACGGAAATTATTGGCATTCTAGATGTCTGAAATGTCTGTAAGCAGGTCGAAATACTGCAGTTTCTCTCGACTCACCAATTTATACAGTCAACCCTTGACCGTCTTGATGAAGCGTTCCCATACTATCAAACCAGGCTGAATAACGGGGAATGGTGAGATGCTTTGTGAGTATTTGTGTCTTCTTAGAGTGTAGTTCGTAGACGAATTAATAACCACTCTGCCAGCTGCTACTCGTAGAACCCGGAACACTGCTTCACCAGGGACTCCGTTTCCTGCGCACCGTAAGCAAAATGCTGTCTCCCAGCCACCCTTGTAGCCCTCTCGAGTCGTAAATAACGAAGTGACTCCGAAGCAGAAGTAGGCTCTTTCTTCTCTGTCTTTTTCGTCTCGTAATCTTTTCCTTTTCGAGAGCCCCACTTACTTATTAGAAGTACCGGGGGCAATTTAAAGGTTTGGCACTTCGTCCAGGGAGCCATAGAGGCGTTCCCAAAAATAACGATAGCCCAAATGAGCACAAATTATTTAAGAAAACTATCTAATTTTTGTGCCGGGAGGGTCCCAGTTATCTTTCACACTTTGTTATATAGGGCCGCAAAACTAACTTTCCCCACGGAAGTCGGCGGCATTGTCCTGGACGGACGAATTACGTCCGATATTGGCACCGGTTCTCTGGGACAATCCACCGAGGTCCCTGTTCCCACAGATTTTTGCTCCGTATGTGACCAGAAGTAATTTTCTGCTTTATCTTTTCAGATCTAAAAGATGTCAATTAAGTTAGCTAGTTTGAATGCGAAGGGCCTTTGGGATCGGAGTAAGGCTGCCCGCCTGCTTCGGGGCCTCTTGTCCTTCGGTGTGGATGTCGCCGCGATCCAAGGGACTCACTTTGTTTGCAAGGCCGATGCCTGTGTGCTGTCTAACGACTTTGTCGTCTATTCAGCATATGGGATACGGTTGGCCAGAGGAGTTTCTTTACTGGTTAAGCGTAACCTGGATGCGAAGGTGGATCTTGTCCATGTCGGTACCGAGGGCCGGCTGATCGTGGCCGATATTGCAGTGAAAAGCAATGCGTTTCGACTGGTTGCGGTTTATGCACTCAACGACCCAGAGGAGCGCGTCTCGTTTTTTCGGCTGTTGGATCTTTTCCTGGTGGATTCAACGCGACTCGTCTTAGTGGGGGACTGGAATGCCATCCTGGACCCCAAGCTGGATAGAGGGTGGGGAGCTAGAGGGAAGGCACGTGATCGTAGCTTGGTCGATCTCATCGAAGATTTCGGTCTTGTCGATAGATACCGGGTCGATCACAAGGGTGGGAAGATGTAGACGTGGACTAATAGTTGACCTTATACCAAGGTAGCTAGCTACCTGGATAGAACGTTAGTTTGTGAAGCCGACATAAATCGGTTGTATTATCGTAAATTAAATATTTGTTTGTGATTAAGCTCTGTGTTTTGGTCAATCATTTTCTTCTTTTGTTACAACTTATAACACGTAACAATATATATATATATATATATATATACTCACGGACGCCTTTTGAGATTTGAAAAAGAAAACACTCGACCGGCGGTCCAGAGCGAGGGAAAATTTACTTAACCGACTCCATAATCGCTGACGGAAAGCAAAAAATAAAATTTTAATTAAAATTTCAAAATTTTAGTAAGGATTTTAAAATTAAAAAACAATAATAACAACAAAATGTGATCTTTTCTCTTAATAATAGTATATAAACATTTTGATGATAAAACTACTGTTTTTATTAAGTTTTTTTAACACCATGATATGCTGTTTTTTTTTGTTTTTTGTTGTTGTTTTTTTTGCAATTGAGTGGAGGATCTAAATTCGTAGTTTCTTTTTTCTGTTTGACTACATTCTCCATTTCATAGATGATTAAAAATAACAAATCTGATTTTTTCAACGATTTTCTAAAAAAATTGCTTAACTTTTGTTTTTCGGTGCGTGATTGATAGAAATATGCGTATATAAAAAATATTATTTTAATTTTAAAGTTTCGTTTCGGCATGAGGTAATGGCTAACGAGCTAGTTTAATTGACCATGACCAATGAGTAGTGAGTTCGATTCTTATAATATGCACTATATTTGTGACCTTGTGTTAATCAAAACATGTTTCCGAAGTATTGGAAGATTATTCCGGGTGTCAGTATTTGGTGGGAACTATGTTTATACTACACCGCTCCAGTTTTTTTATAACCTTATCCAAAGCCAATGTTTTGTTTTATTTCAGTTTTGTCAGTTTAATTGCTTCTCTTTGAATGCAGTTCACTGAAGATAAAACAAAAAAATGCAGACTAGTTTTATTGGTAAAGAAAAAAAAAAAAAGTTTTGGCAAAAGCAAAAAATTATTACAAAAATAATCTTTTAATGATTACTTTTTAATTTTTTTAAGTTGAATTTTTTGAAATTTCCGTAACGACAAAAATTCTTATTTTCAAACGAAAAGAAAATGTGAAAAAATCTATAAAAGAGGTAAGATTTTTTTTCTAGCTATTTTTTTTTTTTATAAATGTTTATATTTAAGATTTTAGGGAAAAATCGATGTTATTGTTGTTGTGTATGAAATGATTTTTAAATGTTCAAATTTTAAAAGTAAAAACACCAACAAAAAACTCAGAACGTGAGATGGGCACCTTCAGTTTTATTTTTAAATATCTTTTTTTTCTTTCGTTATTTTAAAATAAAATAAAAAGCAAACCTTTTTATAGTGTTTTTATTTACTTAGTTTTTCTGTTTATTAAAGAGAAAATTACGACCAAAAACGTTGCTACAAGAACGAAAAATGTTACGACCTAAAAAAAAAAAAAAAAAATTTTAACAATTTTTATTTTTTACTTTCCTTTCCTTTTCAGACTGCAAAAAAACGACCGGAAATTTTTCTGTCACTTTGAAAACGTGAGCAACTTCTATCCTTTCTATATTGTTCCGTGAACCAGGAAAAATTAGGCACTGAAAAATTATATATAAAAATTTTGGTAAATTTTTGTTTTGTTCCCCGAAGGCATTTCATTTACCCCTTCAAATCTTTCGAAAACATCCCCATTTCTGTGCAAAAGTAAATGCTGAACTCAAATCAATAATTGTTTCTTGACGAAACCTAACTTTTTTCAATTTTACAACCAGAAAAGTATCAAACTTCTTTTCGCTGTTTATCTCACCCCATAACCACGGTTCAAAACATGTTATTCATTGCTGAATGACTTCACGCGTAGATTGGCGATTTTTCGACCAATTTGCCTTCCTTTTTGCTATTCATGCGCCGAACTTGAGTTCCAAACCCAAACAAATTGCGGACTAATCGCTCAAACAAAAGAAGTAAACGGGCCGTAATAAGTATCCTACATCCCAAATCATTCAGCAGTGAATCAGATATGAAAATGGTAGTAAGGGGTGACATATAGTCCGACTTCTTGTGGTCGAAAACAGGAAAAATGGTAGGTTTCTTCAATAAACAATTATCAACTTGATTTCAGCATATACATTTGCACATAATTAAGGAAGTTTAGGAAAGATTTGACGGGGTAAAGGCCTTCGGGGAGCAAAACAAATATTTACCAAAATTACGACCAAAAACATTGCTACAAGAACAAAAAGGTAAATGTTCGTTTTAGGTGCTGACGGCTTTTCCCCCTACAAATTTATCCAAAATAGCATTATTTCTGTGCAAATGTATATGCTGAATTCAAATCAACAATTAGTTATTGAAGAAACTTACCTTTTTTGCTTTGAAAGTCCATAAAAAAAATGAACTATATCTTGCACTTTTTCTCTCCTGTAACACTCACAAAGTCATGTAATTAACTGCAGAATAACGTTCTATGTAGGCGGCAATTCTGTCAAATTTTGGTCGAATTTTTTTCCTTTACTGAAACTTCCGGCGATGTACTTCCAGTGCTGAAAGTAATAAGCATAGAAATACAATAGTGCATTACTTTCATTGCCAGAAGTATCAGTAAATGAAGAAAAATCAACCAAAAATCTGCCAAAATTCGTTGCATTACGCAGTACGTCATTCTGCAGTTAATTACATGACTTTGTGAGAGTTACGAGAGAGAAAAAGTGCAAGATATAGTTCGTTTTTTTTATGGACATTTAGATAAAAAAAGGTAAGTTTCTTCAATAACTAACAATTGATTTGAGTTCAGCATATACATTTGCACAGAGAATGCTATTTTGAATAAATTTCAAGGGGAAAAGCGTCGGGACTTACAACGAAAATTTACCAACGAAAAATGTTACGACCTAAAAAAAAAAATTGTCACGTTTTTGTCTTTTTTTTAACAATTTTTACTTTCCTTTCCTTTTCAGACTGCAGAAATGACCGGAAATTTTTCTGTCACTTTGAAAACGTGAGCAACTTCTATCTTTTCTATATTGTTCTGTCAACCAGGTAAAATTAGGCACTGAAAATTATATATATAAATTTTTTTCATGAATTTTATGTCTTAAAATTATACAAAAAAACATAATTAAAAAGCTGTAAAAAAAAAAAAACAATTTTAAAACAAAACTGAAAACATTTATGCATCTTTTATTTCATATTGAAATTAAGTTAATTTACTGAATTTTAAGACAAATATTCAATTATTGTTTTTAATATTTTTCGATATGCCATTTTAAATTTAAACTTTGAAGTTGTTTTTCTTTATACATCTCAGACATGATTTTGAGATTTTTTGGCCATTTTTGAGCGATCGACACATTTGTATACAAAAATTGATAAGAAGTGTATGACGATCATAAGTGATATAATTATACAAAATTTTTACGCTGTAAAAAGGAGAAAAACCCTGAAAAACATGACCTTTCAATTTACACAGAAGTTTTAGTTAACATACACAAAAAAAGAAAAATTATTTTAAAAATAAGGCATGACAATTTTTTAAACATTTTAATTTTCAATTATAATATATATATATATAATCTTCGCTTACTCACTTCTTAAACCAATTTCAACAAATCTTTTAAATGTTTTTGAAATATTTTGAGACTAAAAATTGCTATAATTAAAAAAAAAAAAATTCTTTTAAAATTTCATTGTTAATCAAAAAAAAAATTCTTCAAAGTATAATCTTGTTAATTTGTATTATGTATTCAAGTAATTAAAACTTTATCAAATTAAATAATTTCATTGTTATATTGCATTATTTTTTATGTTATTATTTTGAGCAGATTGAAAATAAGGGTAAAACTTTAAAAAAAAATAATAGTTGATTTACATTCTCCAATGAGTCCTGCATTTAATAAAACCAATTCTTGCAACAAAATTTAAGTTTTTAAAATATCATGAATTTACGTGAAGGGTGGGGGAACAGATGTAAAAAAATGTTTTTTTTTACCAAGTTGTTTAAAAAATAAATAATAATATCATTAATTTGTGAATAAGTTCTGAAAGTTTCATTAAAATCTAACAATTATTTGATCATGGCAAGAGTTTCCAAATTAAATTTCTCACTGGGAAAAAAAAAACCTGTTAAGTAATATTACCTTTTCCATTGTAAACTTTGGTAGGATATGCGTTGTGGTGCATTGGATATTGGCTCGGAACGAGAAATCGGGGAGCCTAGTTCGAATTCCAGCTGAATTCATTGCATTCACTTACACACAAATACCCTTGGGAATGGTATTAATCCGTCTCTTCCTTCCAGTTATGGATTAAATAACAGGACTGGTTGGGTTCTATAGCCTTGGTCGGCAACCAGTCTACCGCAGAAAGCAATGGCAACCTACTGCGAGATAATCTTCTGCCCAGTCAGTCATGTCTCTTTGGAGACATGATCGCCCAAGCGTGTATCACGTATGGCACATAACTGACTGAGTTAGCCTAAGATACAAACAAGGGTTTTTACCAAAATTTTGGTTGTGTTAGAAGGGATTAAAAAATACTTTGATTTTTTTTTTTAATAATAATATAAACATTTTGATGGAACAAGTTTGTTTTAATTAAATTATGGGCCTGTTTTTTTTACTATACTGTTTTTTCTGCGCTTTAGTGGAGGTACCTACTTTGTTTTGTAACTTTATCAACACTTTGAAAAAATATTTTTCTTATTCTAGAAAATTGTCTGGCTCTTCCAATGACGCATGCGCCGTGTCATTCGAAAAACTGCCCCGCACGAGCCCGCCCCGCGGCTCCACCACATCTACGAACGCACGCGCAAACAAACCGCCCTCCTTCGCCTCGGCGAGGCAAGTCTCCACCACACTCCCCCCTGATCTCATCATCACAAAAAGTGCATTCGGGAGCGGGTCTCTTCTGGCGGGTGCTCCTTCGGAGGGGTACGACACAAGGTTCGTCCTCAGATGGGCTGTCACCTGAGGTTTCGTCATGCACGTCAGCATCCGCTGTTAGTGGACCATCGGAGCCATCACTTGGTTGACCTGACCCCAAGTAAATAAATCGCTCACTCTCTTCTGTGTCGGTTTCATCGCCCGACGATGCATATGGTCCTGAAAATGGCCGTAGGTCTTTGACATGGCATGGTACCCCATCAATTCGCACTGTCAGTGGGCTGACAATTTCGGTTACCCGCCCGGTCCTGAACTTGGTTGTGCATTTGCCGTGCGGATTTTTGACCCAGACAACGTCACCTTCTTCATATCTTCCTCCAATAATCTGTGGTTCTGGTGGGGGTTTGGCTTCAATGCCTTTTACTCTGACGTGGTAATTATGCAGCACGTCAGCCGGTGCCGTGGAAGGTGAGACATCGTCCTTTAGCGTGACATTATACCAATAAACGGCCTCCAACGCAGAACAACCCTTCCTTGCTGCGATGGTCTTAATGCTCCTGTGGCTGCGCTCCACAATTCCATTACCAGCCGGTGAATATGCGCATCGGAATCTTAACTGCACACCCCAGCTGTTTTCAAACTCTTTAAAGTGTCTGCAAGTGAACGCAGGGTCATTATCAGTCAATATCTCGGTTGGTGGGCTCCGTTCAAAGAAAATCATCTTCAACTGGTGAATGACACTATGTGCATCTTGTCGACGCAATGTCCGCCAAACTGCAAACCTGGAGGGACCGCAATCAATGAGCGTTAGAAAATGCTCGCCATTGTAATGGGTTATGTCCATTGCTACTCTACTCCAGTTGTTTTCCACGCTCAATTTTCCCTTTTTCCAATGAATTGGCGCCGGATCTATAGACTGGCAGGCTTCGCAGGTTTTGATAACCGATCGCACGATTTCCTTCGACACTAGTGGGTCGATAAGTCTGGCGAAGTATAGGGTTCGTTTTACGCCCGCATGTCCACTTTCTCGGTGGACGTCAACCACCTGACTTTTATTCAGTCGGCACCTCATTGCAGCGCAACTCTCCGGGACTGGCTCTTTTCCCTCCTTATGTAGATTCAACCACTTGCGTGGCACTCTGGTGAGGCAATCTGCGCGGTTTTGACAGGATTTCACCAGCGTGACATCCATGGTCAATCCATATTCTTCCATTAATGCCCGCAGTGTTCCTAAGCGTCGTCTCACTAGCATTTCACCAGCCGCCTTAGTGTTCACACGTGCCTTCCCAGTCAAGGTGTCGGATATCCACCGATGTACGCATGCTGAATCGGTGACCAGATGCAACACTGTAGCCTGCCATTGAAGGGCCAGGTTGATGCCTTTGACTGCTGCATCTAATTCAGCCAGATTGATATGCCTGGCATCATTGGTCGGGCGCAACCAACAAGCATCCTCAACGATGCTTCCATTCGCCTCTAACACCACTCCTGTGGCCACAGAACTTGCATCCACCCAGACCTTCATCTCGTTGCCATTTATGCACCAGTCTCCTCCAACAGGGTCCATTTCACACACTCTGGTCATCGTCTCTTCCAGCATACGAAGCAGATTGGCATCTCTGATTTCCTCGCCCCATCACTTGGTTACCGCACTTGCTCGGCGTTTGATGAATGCAGTCGCCACCCTTAGCCAGCCACACACGGGGAAGTGGCCCACGAGTTTCCCACAAATGGAAAACACACGTCGACGAGTCACCACGTCGGGAATTTCCGGGATCTGTCCACCCCGCTTCCATCGGAGAGTACCGTTCTCTCCCCACACCTGCAGACCGAGGACCCTAGTTCCGTCTCGTAGCCGTTTTGGGTCTTTACAGACTAGGCCGTAATCTGAGAGGTGCTGTCGAACGCGCGATGCAGAAATCAGGCTCTCATTGATAAAAATGTCGTCAACGTAAGCCGACGTGGCACTTTTGATCACACGATCTTGGGACATTATAGCGTCGACGACAGATTTCATGATGAGTGGTGCCACATTTAGGCCAAACCCCAATCGTGTAAGGCAGAACCACTTGCCCTTGAAAATAACTGTTTGGAATGGCCACAGCTTCTTGTCGATGTGAATTTGTAGGTAGGCATGTCGCAGATACAAGAGCGACACATCAACTCCTTGCTGTCGCCATTCTCTGAGCTTTTGTGCGCACACTTCGGCATTGGCAGTGAATGCTTCTACAAATCCGTTCAATTCTCGGTAGTCGAGTACCGGCCGGACCTTTTGCTTATGTTCCTGCACGATTGCCATCAAGGGAATTAGACCCTTGGGCGGACCAAGTTCCTCCTCGGGATATGGCAGCAACCATCCGTTACGTTGCCATAGCAAGAGTTCTTTCTCGTACGCATCCCGGGCATGGTCTGGCACAGTGTACTCTTGCACGTTATTTGTCAGCTCGCCGGGCGAGCGACCACTTGCCCATTTCCATGTTGCAGTCCACGCTCTTTGCCTTTCATCGAATGTCACACTGAAATCGGGCTCATCGATAGAAATGGCGGCACATCCATCCAGGTCTCCAAAGTATGCCTCACCAGATTCCGTCAGGCGAACACCTCCTAGCTGTTTGATCGCGTCGATGCCAATAAACAGGTCAAAACCCAACAATTGTCCATCCACGACCAGGACCTCAATGTCCACGGGCTGACACTGTTCAACTTCCAATTTTATTCTGCCGTGCCCCCGGCACTTCAAAGTCTTCCCGTCGGCCGTCAGCACTCCTACTTCCTTATGTCTCCAATGGCGACACACAGCTTTGCTCACCAGCGTCTGTGAGCAGCCGGAATCCACCAGAGCTGTGCACTCTCGCCCATCCACGAGCACTTTTACGGCGGGCAATTTCTTGATTCTCACTTGCTCAGGGAGGAGACTGGCGCTGACGTCTCCTCCCCTTGGGCGTTTCCCTGGCATCTTGATGATGTGTGTCCAAGTTTATGGCATCTGAAGCATCGGGTTTCATGGTGAGACTTCCGCACTCGACCGTCCGACCTCACTTGGCGTCCCTGCATACAATCCTTCGCCATGTGGTTGGGTCCAGAACACTTGTAGCAAAAAAAGGTCTCACTGCGCGAGTTATCAGGGAGCGACTCTGTATTCGAATGTGTTTTGCCAGTGGATGCAGCGACCGATTCCTTACAGCTTCCGTTGTCGGTCATGATAGCCCGTGCTCGAGTCAAAAGCTGCTCCAATGTCATGGTCTCCATTCTGGACGAGGCACGAAGAAGCTGTCTAACATATTGTGGCAACACCGAAACAAACGCACATATCATCCATCGTTCGGGCAACGATCCCTCAACCAGCCGAGCTAAACGATGTAGTTCGGCCAGAAACTCGTCCACTGTTTCTCCCGAGCGAAGTTGCCGAGTAACAAATTGATCGTATGCATCAAATGCATCTGTCGCATACGCGGTCATGAGGGCCCGTTTAATTTGCTCCGCGTCCGCTTTCTGCTCCTTGCTGAGCTGCCTGTATACGGCAAGAGCAGCGCCTCGGAGGCGTAATGGAAGAATCCGCTCAACTTTGTCCATAGAACAGAGTTCGCAGACCAACTCTGCATTTTCGATCCACTCAACGATTGGCATATCAGTTGCAGCGCCACTGAACTCGGGAATCAACCGGACATCAAAGACTTTGCTGTCCATAATGGAAATTGTAATAGACGCCGAAATAGCTTGTGAGTATTTGTGTCTTCTCAGAGTGTAGTTCGTAGACGAATTAATAACCACTCTGCCAGCTGCTACTCGTAGAACCCGGAACACTGCTTCACCAGGGACTCCGTTTCCTGCGCACCGTAAGCAAAATGCTGTCTCCCAGCCACCCTTGTAGCCCTCTCGAGTCGTAAATAACGAAGTAACTCCGAAGCAGAAGTAGGCTCTTTCTTCTCTGTCTTTTTCGTCTCGTAATCTTTTCCTTTTCGAGAGCCTCACTTTCACCAATGACGCATGCGCCGTGTCATTCGAAAAACTGCCCCGCACGAGCCCGCCCCGCGGCTCCACCACATCTACGAACGCACGCGCAAACAAACCGCCCTCCTTCGCCTCGGCGAGGCAAGTCTCCACCACATGCTTTATGATAGCCCGTTCAGAATTCAGTCTTCTACCATCCTTGTCAATATGTATTTGATTTTTTCCATGCAAAAAAAATCACATTTGGTCTTTTTAATTTTGAAATAGTACTTTCAGATTTTAGGAAAAACTGTGTAGATGATCCTTATGTTATGACATCCCGGCGCCCAATAACATCGCTTCATTACAGAGCTTCTGAGGACTGGCAAATTATTATAATTACCAGGCATTCATACCAATTATGCACGATTTCAGTTCTCCCCTTAATGAATTATTGTCAAAAAAAGATAGGCCCTGGATTTGGACAGCAGAAACCCAGCAGGCATTTGAAACAAAGAAAACTCTAACGTCAGACTTGTTTCTTACTCTTTACGACCCGGACTTGGAAATCATTGTTGCTAGCGATGCAAGTTCGTATGGCGTAGGAGCATGCATTCTTCACAAAATGAAGAGAACTATAAAAACTCCATAACACATGCTTTGAGAACTTTACTTCCTGTAGAAAAATAATTATTCTCAGATTGAAAAAAAGCACTTGATATTCACTGTCGCAAAGTTCCACCACTATATTTCTAGTCGGCAGTTCTCTCTACAGACAGACCACATTACTCACCATTTTTGGCCCAAAGAAAGCTATACACACAGTCAACAGACTTAAGCAATGGGGTACAATAGAAACTGTTGAATTACAATTTTAAAAATAAAATTGAATACGTATCAACGCAAAAATTCGGCCATGCAGATGGAGCGTCAAGCGTAATTCCCAAGAACCACTGGAAGATACAGTCTGAAGGCGAATTAAAATCTACTCTTTGTAATACTGTAAGGGAATTTCCAGTGACTCTGAAACAAATAAAAGAAATTTCTTGCCATGGTGATTAAATATCAAAATTTCCAAATTCGTTATTGCGTGTCCTAGAAATTTAAAGTTCCTCTTTCTGGTGTTATGTATTATTGTCCCTTTTTGTTTTAATTTTCGCTAACATTTCGTTGTTGCTCATGTTTTTAAATTTAATTTATGGTCGATTTGTGGTTAAAACAAGTAAAACAACTCATCATAAAAGCATTTTGAATTTTTTGTTATAGGAATTATCTCCCTTGAACTTCGCTCTTCTAAAGACGGAAAGTTAACAGACCAACAAAGAAAGAACTACGTAAGTAAAATGTTGCCTTCTTTAATATTGCATGACAATTAATTAATTGGCAATTTGAATAAATATCCATACAATTTAGGTACCGACTAAACCAGTACGTATTTTTCCTTAAAATTAAAGGAAATATCACGCTAGCCACCGGTAAAAAGAATACAAAAAATCAAGCAATTATTCAATTTAAACGAAATCTTCAACACTTATTCATGCATGAATTTTATATTGAATATTATATTTTATTAGAAAGTTTTATAAAGATTTTGGGTGGGGAACAGTTAACCCTGTTTTTCGCTACATCAAGTTATTCACAGTTCGCGATACCTAGTGTTTAAAATGAATTAAAAAAAAAAAAAAAGAAATGTTTTTGAAGCTTTTTTTTCAGTTTCAAAGGTAAAGGAGTAAAAAAGTTTCTATATAACCAGTAAGTAAAATTAAAATACTTCGGTGTATTTAAAACCGAATTTATATTGATTTGTATAAAATTATATTTTTTGCTTTTCAGCAAAACCGATTATGTCGCCATTTTAGAACAATTTGTAAACAGAAGTTAAATTCTCCATTTAAAAAACTTGCAATAAAATATATTTATATTTCGAAGGTTATTTGAGGAAAATTAGAATATTTAAAAAGCTTACTTATTCTAATTTGCTTTCATGGCAGACAAAAAGAAAAAAAAATAAAGTATTTCACGGTGATTCGTTTGACAGCTGAAGTCAAACAAAAGTGACAAATTTTACGAATTTTTAGTGAATTTATTTAACTTTTCTTTTTTTTTTAATCATATCACCCCAAGCAAGGCGGTGACGCCACTGATGCGCATGGGGCTACTTAAGAGTAAAATGATTGGAAAAGAGAAAGCCGGTAACCACATCCTAAACAGGGAACAAGGGATGACATGAGCCTCTTCACCTGTTCAAAAGACGTGGGTGGAAGCAATCAAATATTTTATTGATTTTTTTAGTTGCTTTAGCTTTATAGCCTTCTGTTTTAAGATGCTTTCTGGAAAAATAACAAAATTTGAAATATAACAAATGAATTTCAAATTTTAAATTAAAAATATAAAAATTAATATAACATAAAATTTCATACATCAGAGAGGTGCCTATAATTTTTAGGAACAGTTATAAAATTTTATGATATTTTATTAATTTTTATATCTCAGTTTTAAAATTTTGAACAACTCTTAATTTAAATATGTGACTAAATGTCATGTATGAATAATTGTATATAAAAAGATACTTGTCTATATTTCTGAGATGAGGTAGTATTTACATTATTTGGAATATTGTCCTCATCTTTGTTGCCATTTGTTGTACGACATTTCGGCCGTTGTACCCTCTGGCCTCTTTCAGGTGCTAGTAATTTTGAACTGACCCCTTATTACAATCTACAAATGATTAATATTTAAAATCAGAATTTATATTGATTTGAGTGGGATTAACGTTACCCATTATTGTAAAACAGTCATAAATTTTTTTTTTTTTTTCGCTGCTAACTCAAATCAAAAGAAAGTTTTGTAACAAAATTTCGAAAATGTTAGCAGGGATTAAAAATTTTTTTAAAATAATTAAATATTGCTTTGATCATTCCTCTTAGTTTTGATAATAATATAAATATTTTGATGGAAAAAGTTTGTTTTATTTAGTTTATGACCTTTTTTTATTCATATTATGCTGTTTCTTAGTGATTTATTGGAGATGCCTCAGTTATTATGTTTGCTTTGGTCAGTGTATGTATAGCGGGTATCTCTTCTCTTATTTCATTTGTAGTGAGGGTAGTAGGTAAACGGAATTTGGCCTTGTGGGAAGATAGCCCACTATAATTCATAAAAGATTATAAATTCAAGAAAGGCAATTTTGAGTGTAAAATAACATTTATACATATATACATTTCAATTAATGTTTTACAATTAAAACAATACTTGGAATAAAGATCCAACGAAATTAGAAAGAGTTCATGGCAGATACTAATGAAATGAAGGAGATAAAAGAATGTTCATTGAAGATATAATGCTGTAAGGTGAAAGCTTGGTAGTATGATTAATCAAGTAGCCATTTCTAAGGTCAGTAGGTCAGCAAGTTGGTTTGTGGAATGTCTTAAAAAAGGTCAGTACTTTGAGAACAGGGCAGGAAGAAGGAGACGAACATAGTAGCCTCTGGACATATGTCAAGGAAGAAACTAATTACACTCTTCTGTCTGTGCCTGTCTCTCTGGGTGCCTTTTGTCAGGCTTTTATATTTTCCCTTCTGGCTCAAAACGCTGGTCTTTTCGAATTTCATCCTTGTATTTGATTTCTGGCTTCCCATTGGCTGATAAATAAAATTGGTAATTTGATCTTTGATTAATTTTTATTTTTCAACATCTGCTGGCATGACAATTTTTATTCATTTGCTTTTTAGTTACGAGAGAGCACACATCCGGTTCATCGCTTTTGTTCGGTCTGTATCACCACAAATGTAACTAGTTAAGTTAAAAAAGTTAAGCCAGTGATGACCAGCTTTCGTGATCATCCCATTTGGCCTGTTGCCAGAAATGTAATTTTTTTTTTGTACAACTAGCAGTATAGCTCAGCGTTGTTCGCGTGTAATGAAAGCTTTAAAACTAATCCATGGTCCTGGAGCTCAGACTCTTTGGACGTTGGCACAAAAGACTAAAAAGCAATAGTTATTTCCAGTTAAAGCGAAACCGTAGACTGAAAGAAAAATGAATGGATGTAAGTCAAATTTTGATTTCCTGGTATTGATATCAAATGAGTTTTTTCATCGTAAACTGAATTTTGAAGGCTAAATAAGTCCTCTGAGTAAATGGTATCATGGCTGAGACTAAGAACTACAATTATACCTACTTAGAGTCAAACCTGAAGCAAAAACTAAAATAAAAGGGCTGAAAAAAAAGACAGACATACAGGCAGATAAACAGACACACACACACACACACACAAACATCTTGCCTTTTATATATATATATTATTGATTTTCTGCACTATTGTAAGAACTGCAACCTTGAAACTTCTGAATATCGTTTCTTATGTCTTTGTCTATGAGTGTACCAAATTTGATTAAAATCAGACCACTCCTTCTATAACCCGATTTTTTTCGATTATCGATTTTCGATATTTATTGGAGGTACCTCAACACAAAACCTAGCTAAGAATACTCGCAGACGCTTATAGTACAAATGTGTAAATTTTCAAGAAAATCGGTTCAGCCGTTTCAGAGTCTATAGGTAACAGACACACACACACACAAAGTTCCATTTATAAATAAGTTTAGATTTAGATATTAGTTCTTTCTTCATTGAATAGGAACCAACATTTCTTCTGTTTCTCTTAGCTTCAATTTTAATTTATTGTCGGTTTGTGGTTAAAACCAGCAAAACAATTCATAAATTAAAGGCATTTTGGTTTTTTTTATGTTTGAGAATTATCTCCCCTTGAACTTCTCTTTTCAGAGAGGGAAAATTAACTGACAAACCAAGAAAGAACTACATAGGTAAAAGCATTGCCCTCTAATATTGCATGACCCCCCCCACACACACACACACACACACACATTCCTTGCATCCACTTACGCTCAGATACCCTTGGGAAGGGTATTGATCCATCTCTTCCCTCCAGTTATGGGTTAAATAACAGGACAGATTGGGTTCTATAGCCTTGGCTGGCAACCAGTCTACTGCAGAAAGCAATGGCAACCTACTGTGGGATAATCTTCTGCCCAGTCAGTCATGTCTCTTTTGAGACATGATCGCTCAAGCATATATCACGTATGGCACTTAACTGACTGACTGACCCCACCTACATACTTAGGATGAAGTAGAAATAATAAAGAGAGAATGTAAACTTAAAGAATTAGCATATATGCTAGGCTACAAAAATCTCTTAAGCCAACCAAGCACAGAGATGAATACAGTATGGGAACCAGTAATATGGAGTGCCAGAAAAAATCATTGGCATCAAAAAATTACAATATGAACTCTGGTAAAACATGGTTAGTGAATAGAAGTTCCAGAAATTCAGTTGTTCTTAAGGACACATGGCCCAGTGGATATATACATTGGTTAGTTCCAATGACTTGACCCAAAGATTTTTTTTCAGCGAGAGTTCAATCTAGATACCTCCGCTAATTTGAGGAAAAAACTGCATAGCGCAATGCAAAAGACCACAAAGTTAATGAAAATAAAGTTTTATCGTCAAAATGTTGATGTTGTTCTTTCTCTTCTCCAATCTTCTCACTTTGTCTTTTTTTTTTCAATTGCAGTAGATAGATCTATATATTGCCCAGTTCACACTCCACCCATGTCTATTGAACAGGTTAAGAGGCTCATCCCTTGTTCCCTGTTTATGATGTGGTTTCTGGCTTTCTCTTTTCCAATCTTTTCACTATTACGTAGCCCCCTGCACATCAGTGGCGATACCGCCTTGCTCAGGATGATACGATCAAAAAAAATAAAAAATACTCACCAAAAATTAAAAAATAAACTTTCATCTTTATTTATATTCAAAAACATACAAACTGCAGAAAAAATTAAGTATTTTGATTGTTGGTTATCCTCATATTTTCATGAATGATATTGCTTTTGTTATGGATGCATTTTACCGGATTCTTTCATTTGTCCATTGTTGATGATTCCGAACACTTATTTTCTTTTACTAAATGCTTTTTAAAGTACATCTAAATATTATGGCATTTAGTCGATTTCGTCACTATTTTTTAAAATTCATTGTTAGCAGACATTTTGAGATCTTTTGATATTATGAACATTTTCCCTCAGTAAAATAAAATAATTTCCTCTTAATGCATTAAAAAAAAGCTGATCTAAATTTTATGTTAATTCACAGAACAACAAAAGCTTAGATGGATTTTTAAGGGATCAGAGTTTGGTTAACATAAGTTTAAAAGTTGTCTTTTATTTTATTTTGTTTTAGAGGTTAAATGAGTTAACAGTTGTTGATTAAACATTAAATTGTAAGCAATTTTTCTCCTTTTTTGTCAATAATGTTGTATATATTTGAATAGCAAAATGTAGATATAATTTGATTGCTTGATCTATAAATTTTATTTGTGGCTGACCAAGAAATATCAGATATGGCAGACTTGATTAAAACAATGTTTTAGAATGTTCTGTTGGAAATAATGCACAAATCTGCGTCTTTAATGATACCTTTTTCTATTTACAGGTCTGGTTGTCAGAAACTTCTCATCATTTACGCTGACAAAGAATTAAGGAAAAAAATGAAGAGTGTCAATTAGCATTTCTACAAAGTTTACATTAAAAAAACGATCCTGAAATTACAAATGAGAAAAAGCTACTTTTTGTGATGTATGTGGATCTGCATTTTCATGGATTCCAATTTGAAAAATCTACATGTGAACATACACCTGTGAGAAACCATGTACATGTGAAGTATGTGAATCAGCCTATCTACAGTTAACAAATTTCAAAAACACATGCTTATCCACACAGGAGAGAAAGCCTCTTCTTGTGAAGTGTGTGGATTAGCATTTTCACTAAAAGATTTAATAAAGCACATATGCACACAGGAGAAAAACCTAATTTTTGTGAATGTGCATTTGCAATGGAATCTGGCTTAAAAAAATACATGCAGACACACACTGAAGATAAACCATATACTTGTAAAATATGCGGATCAGCATTTTCAACTAATTCTTCTTTGAAAGTGCACAATCGAATTCATACTGGAGAGAAATCATTTTCTTGTAAAATATGTGGATCAGCATTTTCAACTAATTCCTCTTTGAAAGTGCACAATCGAATTCATACTGGAGAGAAATCATTTTCTTGTAAAATATGTGGATCAGCATTTTCAACTAATTCTTCTTTGAAAGTGCACAATCGAATTCATACTGGAGAGAAACCATTTTCTTGTAAAATATGTGGATCAGCATTTTTAAATAATTATAATTTGAAAACGCACAATCGAACTCACACTGGAGAGAAACCATTTTCTTGTGAAATATGTGGATCAGCATTTACAGATAGGTCCAATTTGAAAAAGCACAATCGAATTCATACTGGTGAGAAACCATTTTCTTGTAAAATATGTGGATCAGCATTTTCAACTAATTCTTCTTTGAAAGTGCACAATCGAATTCATACTGGTGAGAAACCATTTTCTTGTAAAATATGTGGGTTAGAATTTTCAGATAGTTCCAATTTGAAAAAGCACAATCAAATTCATACTGGTGAGAAACCATTTTCTTGTAAAATATGTGGGTTAGAATTTTCAGATAGTTCTAATTTGAAAAAGCACAATCGAATTCATACTGGAGAGGAACCATTTTCTTGTCAAATATGTGGGTCAGCATTTTCATGTAATTCTGATTTGAAAAAGCACAATCGAATTCATACTGGAGAGAAACCATATTCTTGTAAAATGTGTGGATCAGCATTTTCAGAGAATTCAAATCTAAAAAGGCACATGAACATTCATACTGCAAAGAAAAATTGTCCAAATTTTGTCAGTCCAGACATAAGTGTACACATGTAAGTAATCACAACAGAATTTTTACAGGCTTGTGGGCTAAATTTTAAAAAATATTCAGAGTTTAATTTACACACCAAAATGTAACATTCTTGCTAACTATAAGATATAAATTTTAAAATATATGGCATCATTAAATTCTTTATATCATACTCTCTTTTTCAAACATAGAATTTAACATTTTCAAGAATTTGTATTTAAATGATTCTGGAGGACAAACATTTACTTGTAGCAAGTGTGTGAATATCATGGTAAACTAAACTAAAAATGCAATCAAGGACATTCACTATTGCAAATCTTTATTTTTGTGCATATTATCCTTTTCATTCTATAGAGAAAACAAATCTGCATTGAAAATAAGACTGAAAAAGAGTATTAATTGCTGCGTCACTTAATGTATGTGCTTTAATGTTAACAGAGAAATATTGTATATAAATGGAATGTAAATTATCTTTGAAAAAGACGTTATGAAACAAAACTACAGTAAATTGTAATGAAGATTTGGGGAAAATTTAAGCATGTTTTAGATGTTTGAATAAATAGTGTAATTATCATGAAAATTTCTCATAGATATTTGCTGATTTCATGGCATATGATGAAACAAATTCTGTAGATTCTATACATAGTAATGAAAGAAATCTGTGACAGTTATAGTATTTGTTTCTTTAGTTGTGACAAAGAATGCATATAGATTTCATTGTCAGTCTGTGTCCGTGGATTCCCAGTGCTAGTGAGACTAATAGTATCATGACCAGCCAAGCAGACAACAGATAAAACTGTACTATAAACAGGGTCAGAAATAAGAATATTTTTGTGAATTAAGAATTTAATGACCCTGACAAGAAATCGAGATAGTCATCTGTCAAATCTCTAAGTAGGAACCGGAATTTCTCTTGCATAATAAAAATTTAATTAATGATCGCAAGTGAATTTACCATAGTAATCAGGCAAAAGATGACTGGAGTAAGGGGCAGAGGTGGAAAACTAGGGAAGGCGAAGAAGTTGCTCACGTCCCTTAAATAGTTGGTGTGATATCCCAATGAAGAAAGAAGCCAGGACAATGTAAATAACATCAAGGAAGAGACAAGTCAAAAGGCACCAGTTACCAGTCAGCTGCAGAGAGCCTTGAATTTTACAGGTGGAGTTTCTTCTGTGGTTGTAAAACCAAGACTGAAAAGAATTCTATGAAATTTTCCCAAGCACAAAGTGAATTCAAAAGGGAGTTTTGAAAACTTAATATAAGTCTGAAAAATGCAAGTGGGGCAAGTAAAAATAGGTCTTTTCATTTTGTTCTGAAAGGTGGTTATACCTTTCTTTTACTACTGCCTTCTTGAATTGTTTTCTGTTTTTGTCATTGAAGCCTTTTTTCCATTTTTTTTTTATGATAATACTTTTAAAACATCAGAAATTTGTTCTCCTGCCTTAATCAGCCACAAAAAGAAATTTTTGTGCAAATTTTGTATTTGTACCTTTTTTGTGTTTACTTGTCTAATAAACATTTTCCATTAAATTTTACACAGTGGTTCAGTCTTGTTTTATTATTTGCTCCTTTTTTGACCTCAAGTTAAAGAGAAGCATGTGTTCTCTGCTCCATTTCTAACTAGGTTTTTTACACAAAAAATGATTAATTTGGTTTTTGTCTAATTAAAATTTTTATCCTATTTCCCATTAAATTGTCTTGATGTTACAATTTGGATTGCTTATATTTTTAATAGATTTTTATTTTTTACTTGTAACAACCATTGTTAGTTTTTCACTGTTTCAAAATTAAAATAAGAAGAGCATCAGCAAGAACTGCAGCAGTTTTAACATCAGCAGCAGCAGTTGCAGATGAAGAATCATCAGGAGAAAGGTCAATCAGATTCTCTTATGGAGGTAGCAGATATTTCCCAACCTCTGACCTTCTTTTTATAATGAGGGAATTAGGATGAAGAAGATCGGGAGAAGAATGCTTAAAAAAGGGTAATCGTCTGGACACAGCAGGACAAAACGAACCTTGTAAGAAGCCATGTCTTAATCCACTCCTGGATCACCAGCTAGAAAGGAGGATGTCTTCAAAGATGATAAAGTAAGGAGATGGGGCCCTGCCCACATCCAAAAAGAAACTTCCTTGAAAGGGATGCCATTTGTTGAGTTGACATGCAGGCTCTTAAAAAAACATTTCCCCCCAGAGAAAGGCTCTCTTAAAGCCATTGTTTAAATGTCTCAACCCTAGGAATTTCCCAAAAGTACCTACATTGGGAACTCTGCCACAAGGAAACCTTTCCCTGAACTAAAGATGGCACAGGTTGAGTCACTTGAGCTGAAAAACATTTTTATTCTATCTCCTGGTGTTAATCCATCTCTCATTGCATAGGGCTCTCAAGATAACATTCCCAACAGATATCAGCGGAATTGTTGTAGAAGGATGGATTACATCTGACATAGGCTCTGGTAGCCTAGGTAAATCAGTTGGAGTCTTGACCCAGCCTCTAAAGATTATTATCAAGTCTGCATTTAAAAAGTTGTGCATAAGAAATGTATATCAAGCTGGCTTGCTTAAATACAAAAGTCTGCAGAGATGAGAGTAATGCTGCTCATTTGCTCTATGACCTCTTGTCTTTCAGTGTAGACATGGCTGCAATTCAGGAGACACACTTTGCAAAGTTCATGCATGTGTGCTGCCTAATGATATTGTTGTCTCTACAGCATATAGAGATCAATTGGCCAGAGCTGTTTTCTTGTTGGTTAAGTGTATCCTGTAGTGAGGGTGGTCATTATGCATGTCGATGTGGAGGGCTGCTTGATTTTGGTTGATATTACTGATAGACTCCAGATTTACACGGAACAAAGTCATCAATGTCCCACAGGGATACGGTAGGATTCATCTATGTCTGTGGAAGAATGAAAATTAAAGAACTAATAAAATAGTGAGTACAAAAAGGTAAATAATTTTATTTTCCCATAATGTAAATTGAAACTAAAGAAAGGATTTCCAGTCACGTTTGGGATCCCAACTTAGTCTCTCAGCCGCTGGAAAGATTGGGCTGCATTACGCAAACCGAAAGGCATACGGGTAAATTCGCATAGCCCGAATGGTGTGGTAATAGCGGTCTTAGGTATATCACAGGGTTCTATCGGGATCTGATAAAACGCTTTTTTCAAATCAAGTTTGGTGAACACCTTCGCACATTCTAAAGACCGTGCGAAAGCTTTAATCTGTGGGATTATATATTTATCCAGCAAGGTTTGGGCATTCAGGAGTCGATAATCTCCACACAGATGCCACGTGTGGGCATCATTCTTAGGGACCATATGAAGAGGGGTAGCGTATGGGCTTGAGGATGGTCTTATTATGCCGAGTTTTAGCATATTTTCAAACTCGTACTTCGCTATTTTTAGTTTTGCCGGCTGCAAACGTCGAGGTGATGTATGGACTGGAGGTCCGGTCGTTTTAATTGAATGCGTTGCAGTATGATTCACGGGTTCTGCGTAGCTAAAAGGTGATAGTAACGACTTATACAGCCGAAGTAAATTTCCACAACCGTTTGCTTCTGGAATTAATCTAGTCAAACCCATCATGTAATGACTGGATGAAATTCCATGGCGCAGAAAACTGGTGTGTGTGTCAGTTAATGTGCATGAGGATAAATTCACAGTGAAACCAAAGTATGCTAAAAAATATGCACCTGATATCGGTGTCTCAGCATCGGCTATGGTGATGGTCCAAATGAATTCCCTTCTTATGCCGATGTTGGGGGATAAAGTCCGTTCGCCATATCTGCTAATCCAAGTAGCATTGGCGGTCTGAAGCTTAAAAGAGGTCTCTGTAGGCTTCGCAAGTGACTTAGCAGCACAGCTCCTCGGAGTGACACTGATTTGCGCACTAAGATGTTGAAGTTGCTGTTAGTATCAGGAACATAAAAAAGACGATTTCCCGTATTCACCCTAGCAGCCAACGCGTTTAATGTTCGCCACGTTGGCCGTTTCCCTGTTGCTTTGAGGGTTGGTTCTGGTACGAACAAAGCAGTCGACATTTGTTAGCGCGCATGCGCCAAATACAACAAATGGCGGGGTGATGGTAATGGCGGCGTCGCGATGTAGATCTTCGGCGTCCGGTGTTATATCGATCGGATGAAATATTCCTGATTCTATTCTGTGTGATTTCGTTCAGTCGTAGAAGAAAGCTTTTTTCTTCAGACGTTAAGGCTTGGATTTGCGGATTGACATCACGAGATGGGTTACTGGGTGGTACTACGGATTAAATTTGTTGAGTTGGACGGGTGTCCGTTATTCTGTCAGCTATTAGGGCTAACTTCTGCACGCTTACCTCGTCTACTAAGGCGGTTAGGATCTGAAAAGTACCCGGATTTAATGTATCCAACCACATTCGTTTCAGAATCGCTTCTGACATGGAGTTTTCTCCAAGCAAAGTTTGCATCTTCCTCAAAAGTTGGGACGGCTTACTACTACCTAGCCTGACATTAGTAAGAATCTCTCTAATTTTCCCTTCTTCAGAACAGACTGTTCTTTGAAGAAGTTCTTGTTTTACTAAGTTGTATGATCGATCCGACGAGGGGTTAAGTATATCTGCCACCTCTGGCGCTACGTCACCAGGGAGCTTTTCAACAACGTAGGCGAATCTTGACTGTTGCGATGTTATATGTCTGGCCTTAAATATTACGTCCACTCGTATGAACCAGGTTTGTACACTGGTGCTGAAATTTGTGGGGGCGGGGGTCCACCCTAATAACGGCCTGTGTTGGTGGTGTTGCATCAGTCATGTTGAAGCAGTTTTGGAGGGAAAATAATTTTGGCACCTCCGAGGAATTGAATTAGCGTCGCTGGAATTTGCAAAATTTTGTGACAAAGTCTTATTTAAATGTTGGTTGCACACACATCAACTACTTGCTGGGACCTCGGGATTATCAATTTGTAGCTTGGTACGTCTGATATATAACCAATCTTTACTGGAACGTAGACGATCACCAATTTGTTGCGGGTAGTCGCATACAGAATTTATATTAGAAGGAAATTTCTTTGAATAATAGGTTTCTGTCGTTCATATACCACACAACAATATAAATTGAAAAAACATAAAACATTGTCATGCAAGAAATGACCACAGGAGAGTGATTAAAAATTCAACAATAAAAGTATTTTATATATATGCAATAAAATGTCCATGCATGGTCAAATGAATTCTTGTTGCCAGTCACAAGTGAAAAAATGTCTGAAAGATTGTTTATGCAGAGTATAGTTCAACAAAAGTCAATATTTGTGATTTGGTAAGAAAATAACAATATAGATTGTGGCTGCAAGAAAAATTATCAAAATGTGTTTGTGTGTTTGTGTATGTGTGTGTGTGTGTGTGTGTGTGCATTGTTTAGTTATTTATAAATAAGTTTTGAGAGTTATTGGCCTTTACCTGTTAGATTAAATGAATGAGCGTAAACAATAACTTTGTTCGTGAAGGGAAGGAATATTCAATTTTTCAAGTTAATTGCAGGAAAAATATCAACGCGGTCGATTTTTAAGTAAATGTGGATTTTTACGCAGTCGATTGATAAGTCAGCGATTAGACACGCATAGAGGTTATTGGCATTTCTCGGAGCTCTCAAACTGACTGACTTGAATTGAGTTATATTGTCACTTATATAAATTTTGGATTCTGGAATTCGGTTCCAGAAACGTTGGTGGGAAAGAGGAAATCCATTTCAGTTTTAGAGTGTCTAGACCAAGTTAAATTTGTAAATTAGAATTGATGATTGGCTAAAGGGCCCTTTGTACGAAGAGTCTACTTTTCCAAGAAAGGGTAGAAACGTTTATGTGGAATATCCTATAGAACCATAGATTAAAATTAAAATGGTTCGCAACTTTTAGAGAAAATGAAAAAGAAAAGTAAAATATGTAGCATCAGAAATGGAAAATTGAAAATGCCAAAAGTGGGGATGGGAAAAGCTGGTCTCCATTGGCCTAACTGACAACTAGTCACATTCACTGATCCATGCATAGATTATAATAAACCCAATGACCATAATACCTCATTTATACAAAATAACATATATTCCCTAAGAGAATGTCGTGTTGGGTATAACGATAAAATACATATGGAAGCAAAGCTTTTGATCAGGAGATTGGAGGTTTGGTGGGCATGGTATCACCTGTTAATTGTTGTTCATAGGTCCACCTTGATCTGGGGTTGTAGCACTTGTTAGAGTTCCAGATATTGGCAAGTAATACTTCCTCCTAATAAAAAAAGCACTATGAATGCATAAAAATAAATTTTTATAGTAAAAACACCAGCAACGATTTTCATATAAATAAATTACCAACAAAACATATTTAATTATCAACAATATATTTTCTAAGAAACTGATATATTTTATCTGTAGTCGAAGTCATACAATTGCATTCAAAGTATTAAAATCAAAAGACATAAAAACAACTTGTACACTAAACTAAATAGTTAACTGACAACTAGTCACATTCACTGATCCAAGCATAAAATATAATAAACCCAACGATCATAATACATCATTTATACAGGATAACACATCCATACGGCTATCACAAAATGAACGTGTCTTCTCTAAGAGAATGTCGTGTTGGGTATGACGATAAAATACATATGGAAGCAAAGCTTCTGATCAGGAGATTGGAGGTTTGGTGGTCATGGTATCATCTTTTAATTGTTGTTCATAGGTCCACCTTGATCTGGCATTGTAGCACTTGTTAGAGTTCCAGATATTGGCAAGTAATACTTCCTCCTAGCCAAAACAAAACACTATGAATGCATAAAATACATTTTTATAGTAAAAACGCCAACAATGATTTTATATAAATAAATTACCAACAAAACATATTGATAGTAGAATTATCAACCATAGATTTTATAAGAAAATGATATATGTTATCTGTAGTCGAAGACATAAAATTACATTCAAAATATTAAGATAACGGCATTAAATAATTCATAGAGGATGATATGTCACTAAATAAAATCAACCAATCAGTGTAAATTAATGCCTCATATATACAAACATGTATGGAGGGAGATCAAATGTTAAAATGATTTTCATTCACAAAATAATAATTAAAAAAACCCATAACTAAGTGAAATATTATACAATGAAAATGTTAGTATGGGACACTCCTCATAGCAAAATGTGGCCAAAAAGCAAGTTAACTGGTTGAAAAAAGTTAAGTAGGAGCATATAGAAAAAATAGAGGAAAAATAAGAAAAACAAAACATGTGTAGTGGACGAAGGCGTCCATTACTAATTTAAGTTTACGAGTCGACTCGACGTAACATGGGGTCATGAAATAAAACAGACAATAAGAAAGAACGAAAAGGCGAAAGTAACAAGAAAAACAATATATTAACAGAGGTTACATAGGGTTGACAGCATACATAAAATTAAGGAAAGAGAAGTTCTTTCCCTGGTGAGAAATAAAAAATTGCGCCCCTAATTGCTACCCGCAATTAGTGCGCGTGTGTTTGTGTGAGTTAGAGAAACATGTCTGCTCTTGTCCGGAACAAAATCCTAACTAGCGTACCACGTGACGTTCCCCGCTTTTATTGGCATTCGTTTACGCGAGAAACTAAGTTATCACGTGAACGCTGAGTGACCATGTGTGTGTGTGGGGGGGGGGGGTGTCAATGTATCAAACCCCACAAATGAAATGACCCCGCCATTCCAAAGAACTATGCCTTCTGTCACCTAAAGAGGGGCTGGTAGGTGAAATGAAAACACAAAATATTTGGGGCTAAATGACCATTCACTAGTTATGTTTAAACCAGTTTAAACCAAAGATCAAAAGACATAAAAAAAACTTGCACATTAGGCTAAATAGTTACGGCAAGCATGTTTTTCCTGGAAGGATAAGTATTTCAACCAGAGATGTCACTTGAGGCCAGCACCATTGCAGTGCGCTAGTCGTGCAACAGTCTCAGAAGCCTTGCTTTCTTAACTCTGTTCTTGACCTTCAGTTGGTGCTTGAAAAATGCAATCATGTGATGACAAGAGAGAATCAATGCCATGTAAACTTTTCATACTCGTTGTCCATATCACAAATCTCATCAAGAAGCATGGCGTGTTTTCTCCTGTTACCAACAAGATCATGTTGCTAAAAACAGAACTAGCCTTGAGGGCAACAACTGTAAGCTATGAAAGAATTTTGTCAACTCAGAGTGTTTTTGAATCATCAAACAGGTGAGTGATGCCTTAATCTCAACTTGGCATCCAAGGCTATGTGGAGCAAAATTCTCTCCTCATCACATCAAGACCTTGATCAGATCTTCATGGGCAGCCCCCTCTTATGACTAACACCCAATATAATGTATCTCACAACAATGGCCTAATTTTAGAGAGGTTAGTCTGTATCCAAGACAGAACCTTTAACACATGATGACATTTGCAATACAAGGAGCACTTACCTGGAAGAAAAAGGTGGGCCTTCCACAAGCCTTGATTTTTGTTTTTAGTTTCTTTTTGACACAACAGATTGGTTTCCTGTCAAACACTTCCTCTGGTCAAGATAGACTCTTTTTGTTTACTTGGTTATTATGAATAATTGTTGTTTCCAGCTTGCTCCCATGCCTTTATTGTTATGATCAAACTCAACATTACCAACCTCCCCACTTTGATTTTGTCCTCATTTTATCTTCACTAGATCAGCCTTTGATATTTCCCAGCACCATAATTTATTTTGTCACTTCCATGTCACTTATGGACAGAATATAGCAGCCACTATTATTTGTCTATGCTGGCATCCAAGATGATATTCCAGTCCCTCATGAAGAATAGACAAGACGGATCCGCCAGGAATAGCCCCATCTGACGGAAAACGAAACAGGCTCTGTCTAGTCATCAAGCACATATACCAGAATGATCTGAAATGAACTACTGTTCACAGTAATATCAGCCAAAATCAAGCAATCTTTAGAGGCTGGGTCAAGACTCCAACAGATTTACTTAGGCTACCAGAGCCTATGTCAGATGTAATTCGTCCTTCTACAACAATTCCGCTGATATCTGTTGGGAATGTTATCTTGAGAACCCTATACAATGAGAGATGGAGTAACACCAGGAGATAGAATAAAAAATGTTTTCAGCTCAAGTGACTCAACCTGTGCCATCTTTAGTTCAGGGAAAGTTTTCCTTGTGGCAGCTAGGAAATCCTTTTTGAGTTCCTAATGTCGGCTCTTTTGGGAAATTACTAGAGTTGAGACATTTAAACAATGGCCTTAAGAGAGCCTTTCTCTGGGAGGAAATGTTTTTCTTAAAAGTCTGCTTGTCATCCCAACAGATGGCATCTCTTTTCGGGGTGTTTTTTTTTTTTTTGGATGAGGGTAGAGCCCCAGCTTCTTACTTTATCATTTTTGCAGACAGCTTCCTTTCTAGCTGGTGATCCAGGAGTGGATTGAGACATGGCTTCTTAGAAGATTCGTTCAGCCCTCCTGTGTCCAGGCGATTATACTTTTTAAGCATTATTCTCCCAATCTTCATTCTTCTTTCCGCTTTATAAAGACGAGGTTAGAAGTTGAGAAATATCTGAAACCTCCATAAAAGAATCTGATTGTACTTTCTCCTGATGATTCTTCATCTGCAACTGCTGCTGCTGATGCTAAAACTGCTGCAGTTCTTGCTGATGCTTTTCTTGCAGTTGAGGCCGCTTCTGCTGCTCCTGCTACATCTTCTGATGTGGCTATGGTCTCTTTGTCTGCTAGGGATAGGGACAAGTTGTAGCCATCTTAGATCCCCTTCTCAACACCCACTTCTTTACTGAAGCCATTACAGGCCTTCATGGTCTTGGTCTCCCTCACCACTTCTTCAGATGTATACGGTTGTGGTGCCATGTTCCAATCGTGGGACATTTTTGCTTAGTGTCATGACCAGCATTGGGGGTCTTCTTCCCTCATTGATGACAAACATTTTGAGCATCTGCATGTCAGTGATTTACAGAAAACTATTCCTGTCTAAAGTCACCTGGAGACTAAAATATCAAGTGGCACTCCTGCCTTAATACCCGAACAACATCCCAACCTGACCAATGCAGGCAAAAAACTCCCACGTGCTCCTCAGTTGTGATGATTGGCAATCCATGTAGTGTGATTTTTGTCTGGC
>JBBBDQ010000327.1:10060000-10163404 GCA_037127315.1 Ascarosepion bandense | reverse complement strand
ACCGAGGAAGAACTGAAATCAGAAATTGAGGCCAAAGAAAAATCGTTCAACCAAAAAAAGTATCGAATCGTTAGAGAAACGTTGGAATCATTGTATTAATCTTAAAAGGAAACTATGTTGATGAATAAAGTCGAATTTTGCCTAAATTTGTGGTTTTAATTAGTTAGGTCCGACATTTATTGAGTGAAGATTTACTGATGCCAGTACAATCGAGGGTTGCGGAGACTGGGCTATTTTAGGACTTACCTGGGTATACGCGCTTGGACTCCCCAAAATAAATGATCTTGTGTCACATCCCACTAGAGTGGGGCGGCAAGAAAATGCAATCTTTCTGTTTAGTTCAGTTATTGTGATTATTCTCTTCTGTGAATCGTCAACCCACACAGGAGAACATGGATATCGTTTCAGGCTGGCTGACGCATGTAACGGAAGATACATTTTTTTGTCGCCTCCTTTTCTTTTTCCAATCCTATTTAAGAAATAAAAAAAAGTGATGAGTCGTTTCAGACGCCATTTTTTTCTGTGCCGGTAGTAAGAAAATAAAAAACAAGAAAAATGACAAGTAATAATGATTATTATTAATGTTTATCCAGGAAATATTTATCAGATTAACTTGTCTGCCTGTAAATCGCAGTGATTCGTGAAACCTGATTTGGGATGTTATTGGCAATTAGTTTAAAAGACCCTTTATTCGAGCGACAGGAGTTGAATTACACTGAAAAGCCTTAAGAGGAAATACAATAGGAAAAGACGGGAAACGTCTGCTCGTTAAAGGAGAAGAAAAGAAGAGCTTGAGTTTAACGGAGAATAATGAAGACAACCGAGAAGTAAGTGGGAGAGGAAAGCAGAGTACGGTCTATTGAAGAGAAGAGAAGAGAAGAAAAGAAATGAAAGTTTGGGATAGGTAGAATAAACAAGAAGAATAAGACAATAACCATCAGAAGAAGAATGGGATGACATGGAGGATTTTGGAGAAAAAAAAGAAAAGTTAAAACTTGCAATGAAAACAAAAACGAAGCTAGTAAAGGACAGATGAGAGTTTTGAAAATAAAAGCGGGAAAAATGATCGACAAACGATAATTATAAAGAAAAAGATGGCGATGGAATAAAATAAAACAGGGAGGATGTTTACAACGAAAAGAATATTAAAGAAAAGAAAATTGGGACCAGAAAAAAGAAGAGAATAACAATGAATTAAGATTTAAAAAAAATGTAATGTTATAGACGAAAGAACAAAGATAAAGAAACGGTGGCTGGACTAAGGTTAGAGATTTCACAAGAGAAAATGAAGTTTAAAAATAAATCGATGGAATAGAGAAAATCATAGAAGCTGCGGACAAAGGAAGAATACCGCGTTCAATTATTAAGTAAAAAAGGATACAAACAATTCTAAAATAACACTCAGCTATCGATGTCAAATTTGAAACATTGATTAAAGAGCCTGACTTTTCTCGATATATAAGTTAATAAATGAAGTTCAAAATTGAAATCAATCTTCAGATCAGAGAACGAAACACGTCGGCTAGGAAAAGTTTTACTTTTCTCTCTCTCTCTCTCTCTCTCTCTCTCTGCTTCTATCTATCTATCTATGTATCTCTCTCTCTCTCTATATATATATATATATAGGTACAATAGAGACGGAAGCTGATGATGGTTCGCCTGAAATAGGCCTATAGTTCGGATTTACCATGAAATAATGTGTCTGCCTAATTTTTTCTTATGTTTACTCTATATGTATTTATATACATATATATTTAGAGCTCTCTTAGAGAGTTATCCTACCACTGTATGTACAGGATACTCCTTTTCATTCTTCATGTTGATATATATATATATATATATATATATATATATATATATATATATATATATATATATATATATTAAATCCAAAAAAAGTAAAAGCATATAGGTAAAATCCCAAAAGCCAGATGCTATTAATATTAACTTCATTAATATTAAAAATGATACAAGAGGAATTGATGTAAATAGTTTTATCTATTTACAGAACCAAATAGTTATATTATATAAAAAAAAAATCGAATTCTTTATTCGTTGAATAGCTATTTCAGCGAGTTTGATCGTTGCTGAAGAAACGAGAATTTTCTGGCTCAAATAGAATTCGAAATTATTATATATATATATATATATATATATATATATATATATATATATATAATGGATTCTCCCGTCGATTTCGACGTATGAGCGTCTAACACAGACAACCACACAAAGAATTGTTTTAAAGTGGTGAAGGCTTGTGTAGTACCATCAACACTTTTCGGAACTGCTGATAATAAACAATCGGTGCAGACGTCTGCCACAGATCGCATGAACAACAGACCTCAGTTATTTAATCCATAACTGGAGGGAAGGGACAGATTAATACCTTTCCCAAGGGTACCAGTGCGTAAGTGAATGCAAAGTGTTCAACCGGAATTGGAACTCGGCTCACCGATTTCCACCTCCGAGCCGACATCCACTGCACCACAACGCAAATCTGTCAATAACGCTTACAGCACCTGGTATTCCTAAGCGTTCACCCATCTAAGTACTGACCAGGCTCAACGTTGCTTAACTTCGTTGATCGAGCGAGAACCGGTGTATTCAACGTGATATGACCGTAAGAACATACATATATATATATATATATATATATATATATATATGTATATATGTGTGTGTGTGTGTGTGTGTGTGTGTGTGTGTGTGTGTGTGTGTTAATTGAATATGTCGATCGGAATCTGACAAGATTATAGGATAAAGTAAAAGATAAAAATAGGAAGCATATCTCAAATTAACATGTTTCACTTTCATTAAAGCTTCTTCAGAGATCGAGAGAGAAAAAACACCTCATAACTATAACAGATTGATTTGAGTTTTTTCACTGTTTGTCAACCTATATTTGTTTTGGGTGAATTGCTAAGCAGAAGAAAGTCTTTCCGCTAATGAGATGTGAGGTAGCGGAGATCTGTTATCAGATTCTGGTCATCCAGATTTTGGGAAGTGTACCTATACACCGTGGTATCATCCGCATATATATTTTTTTAAATTTTCTATTTCTTCCTCTTAGTCTCATATCAACACACCTCATTCAGTATTGAAAAATATTTTTGAATCGTAAGAATTATGGGGAAAGAATTTTGGATAAAATTTTAACTCCATAGTTCTCAACCACGTGGTAAATTCCCCCAGTGGGATAATGAGCCCATATTTTGGTGGTAATGGATGTTTGGTTTGGGAAGAGGCAATCAACTTATAATTTCACACTTTATCCTTGGAATGAAGACCAAGAAACGTAGTAGACTCAACGTGGCAAACGACGCTCGAATAGCCAAGAATAAATAAACTAGCACTGGCACAGGCAATACAAGCTCAACACTTACATTAAGAATCATGGCTAGGTTACGGCTACTATACCTTTGATTATTATAGATTGGTACTATTGTATTGATTAATTTCCATTAACTTTGTCTACTTTTGATGTATGAAAATATAATTACTTCTTTTCCAATATTACGGGTATTTGTTCATTGGGATAATGGATAATAGTGAAAGGGACCTATCGTTTCCACCGTAAAAAACTGTTGGCTACGGAAACCACGGCTACAGTACCAAATTTAGTGTCGCTGTGACACCCTACTTAACCCTCTAGGGCCATTCGTATCATATTTGATACAGTATTTCCCTATAAGGAAACATTTGGTATTTCCCTATAAGGAAACATTTGGTATTCATTGACTGAGCAGTCAGTACTGCTTTCATTTGAAATTTATAAAATATTTCTCTTAAAAAATTTTTCAGGAAAATATTTCTTTCAAGGCTTGTTTTCATACTGTATCAAATATGATACGAATGGCCCTAGAGGGTTAATCTCAGTCTGTTTATCTATCTATCTATCTATCTATCTATCTATTAAACCTCTAGGGCCATTCGTATCATATTTGATACAGTATTTCCCTATAAGGAAACATTTGGTATTTCCCTATAAGGAAACATTTGGTATTCATTGACTGAGCAGTTAGTACTGCTTTCATTTGAAATTTATAAAATATTTCTCTTAAAAAATTTTTCAGGAAAATATTTCTTTCAAGGCTTGTTTTCATACTGTATCAAATATGATACGAATGGCCCTAGAGGGTTAACAGGAAAAATCAATATAGCAACAATTGTGTCTTCTGGCTCAACCAGGTTCTATTTAGCAGGATTACATCTCCCAGATCCATTGTCCTTATGGATATGTATAATCAGTACGAACATGAAAATTCAAAATAATGTTATTCTTTCTGTTTTCTTGGACTATTTCTTGTTTATGATGCTACCATTTATTGAGAATTTTCTACATTTTATTTTAATTATCATTATCCCAACTATTATACAGAGTGCGAGTGATTAATTGTTGTTTAAATTTTAGTGAACAAAACAATATCTGGATTTAAAATTCAAGTGCACAGCACTGACTCATTGATTTTGTTAGAAAAAGAAGACTCGAATTTACAAACTTTGCTTAGTACACATGCAAAAGCGAATCCAAAACAAAACTCGTTAAATTTAAAATTTCACAACCTTCATGAGAAATATTTTTCAGCCAATAGAAAACTAGAAAACATTTAAAAACCAAATTCAAATAATCTTCAATTATCAGAAACAAATTCTTTTACGGGCCTTTTCGTGAGCCGACGCGAAGTTTGTTCGTCGTCCAATGGAAAAGCCAGAATCACATCCGGGAGTGAATTCCTAAATGACCTTTTCGAGCCCTACAAACGAAATAAAGCACGGGCCAAGTTTGGCTGTCGCCAGAGAGAAGAAGCTGGGCGATCATTATTATTACCTCTCTCTTTCTCTCACCGCGTTCTTCATCATCCTTCACGTGTCTATTTCTTTTTATACTCGATAACCGAACGGAACCCTTTAAGACTGAACGAATACTTCAAAGACAATCCTACCCAACGATGACGCTCATACATACATACATACATACATACATACAAAATTACTACTACGAACTCTTGATGCCCTTAACTTCTTAATACTGTTTCTCATTGAATATTAACTTCTACCAATTCATGTTATTATTTTATATGAATAAATTTCTATTTGAATATGCACAAGATATACTTTATTCCTCCACAAATCCATCTTCTGGTAACGTTCTGATAATTCTGATGATATCTGATAAAACCTTAATTTGTGGGGATTGTCGTCTCTGTTTCTGAAATGGCCTTGTATCAGACATGGCTGACCGTCACTACAGCTACAGTAGTGACCTCCCACTGCCACACTGGTGACCCCTCCTGCCACAAAATTACGCGAAAAAGATAATAAGAGGGACATCTGATTTTAACAGATATATTTACCAAATTCTTCAAAAATATCCCATAATACTAAAGAATAACTTTATTCAATAAATTCGCCATTGGCTTTAAACATGGCCTCCAGACAATTTTGGAATCTCCAGGATATCTTCTAGACGGTCTCCTTGTTTAAATTAGAGAATACTACTTTAATCCTTGCATTCAGTTCATATTTGGTGTTTCAAGGAGTTTTGTTGATCTTACATAAAAATCAAACGGTTTCAGCCTGGGGATTTTGGTAGCAAGGTGTAAGTTGTGACGTGGTCACAGAAATTGTTTGACAGCCATGATCGAGTTCTCATGTTTGTGTGGCATAGTTCTCAGTCCTGTTGCCAGACATAGGGTCTTCTAGAAGCCAACCTCTTCATCCAGGGCAGCACTGCCTCTTCAAGACACTTTTTATGTAGGACTCCGTATTGAGTATGAGGCTCCCTAGAAAGATAAATAGAGGTATAACGCCGCCATCACGAGTGATCACTACAAACACCATGGTGTTGATGGACATATTATCCAACTCTATCCGAATCCTCTGCACTGGCCTCAGATTGAACACTCTGAAATATTTGTATTGGGGCTTCCTGTAAAATGACAAGCAGAACAGCATGCCGTTTCTAAATTTCTGGCGGAGTGAGTTGCATCATGGTGCTCTTTTTCTCACAGACGGTGCCTAACTGACCCTACTATATTGTGTAATTAATAAAATCAAAACCAAACAACGTGCATGCAGGAAATTAATAAATCTAAAATGGCGACAATTTACTCATCGCACCCTCTATCTTTTGCTCTTATTATTTTAAATATACGTGTCGCTATAAATTCCATCATTACCGTTTTAATAATTAAGCAAATGCGATAAGGAACACTTTCCACTTATTATTAGTGTAAATCTCATCCTCCGGTTTTTATTCTTCATCTTTTCTTGATATTATTCTCAACACCATGATGATTTGTTTTCGTTTTTGTTTTCTTTTTATTGTCATTGTGCATACGAGCGCTTATGTGTGTATTCAAGATGGCCGACCAAATAGTTTGCGTTGGTGAACAAAATGCAAATTTTAGAAGAAAAAAAAAGCTTTATCGTTTATTTTTGTATCTGCAGAGGAAGGTTCCTTTTGCCTCCGGCTTCACAACACGACAACAGCGGTATTAATGGATTGAAATGGCTATTTTTCTAATCGTCTGTACCATCTCTTTAACGATTTCGCCTCCTCCTTCACCAGAAAATACTCTTACCGTCTCCCGCCTCCTCATATTTCTATAACCTTCTCCTTATTACCATTTTCCTTTTTCTTACTGATCTTTCATTTTCTTTTTTTCTTTCTCTCCCTCTTCTCTATGATTCTTTGATTCTCTTTTTTACCATCTTCCTCGATTTTTATTCTCTCCCTCCTTCTATTCGTTTTTTTTTTCTTTCTTATTGTCTGCTAATATGACTCTAGTTGTGTTGTTCTTCATTTCATCGATCAGAAATGGCTGCTCGCATCAGATTAATAAATAATTAACCTCCTCTTATTTCAGTTACTTACATATTTCCATCTTGTCATTTCTAGTCACCGTTAAAACAATGTTCTGTCTGTTTTGCTTGTTAATCTTCTTACAACACAAACACTAATTGACGTTTCCTTTTATCGTTATAAATGGGTAAATTGTCGCCATTTTATATTTTAATTTGGCGCATGCGTGTTTTTTTTTTTAGCTGGTCGACTGCACGTTATAGTAGGGTGAGTTGGATATCTTCTGTGAAAAAAAGAAAACCATGACGCAATTTATTCTTCCAGAAATCTGGAAACGGTATGCTGTACTGTTTAACATTTATGCCTGAAGCTCCAATACAAAAATTTCAGAGTGATTTTGGTGTCAATCTGAGAACAGTGCAGACGATTTGGAAAGATCTAGATGAGTATAATGGTGATTACGAAGATGTTTGGAGTGATCCCTAGTGATGGCAACGTTATACATCCATTCATATTTCCACAGGACCTCAGCCTGGGGCTACTCTGTGTTAAAAGGGTGGCTTGTGGAAGAAGCTGGGTCTGGCAACAGGACTCTGTTCCATGCCTCACAAGCAGGAGAACTCAGTCATGACAATTTCTGCAGTTACATCACACCTTACATCTGACCACCTAACTCCCAGACTGCAACTCCCTTCATTATTATGTGTGGGGTGCAGCTGAGAGAGAGAGAGAGAGACAAACAAAAATCCTCGTTACACCAAAGATGAACTGAAAGCAAGGAGTACACAGCATTCACCAGCTTAAACAAAGAGACCCTCCAGAAGATAATTTATTGAATAAATTTATTCTTTACTATTATAGAATACTTATGTGTAATTTTAGTAGATATATCTATTAGAATAAGATGTTAGTGTTATTTTCATTTTTACGTCATTTATACGACAATTCATCCACACCACCATGTAATTCCCGTGTTCTTTTGCTTTTTCTTCAACTGAGATAACTTTTTCATTCTTGTTGTTAGTATTTTTGGTAAATTTTCGTTGTAAGTCCCGACGCTTTTCCCCTTCAAATTTATCCAAAATAGCATTATCTCTGTGCAAATGTATATGCTGAACTCAAATCAACTGTTAGTTATTGAAGAAGCTTACCTTTTTTTTTATCTAAATGTCTACAAAAAAAAGAAATATATCTTGCACTTTTTCTCTCCTGTAACTCTCACGAAGTCATGTAATTAACTGCAGAACGACGTACTGCGCATGTGAAAGAATTTTGGCAGATTTTTGATCGATTTTTCTCCATTTACTGATACTTCCGGCGATGTACTTCCTGTAATGTAAGTAATGCTTTATTGTATTTTTATGCTTATTACTTTCATTACCGGAAGTACATCGCCGGAAATTTTAGTAAAGGAAGAAAATCGATCAAAATTCAAAAGAAAATTGCTGCCTACGTAGAACGTCATTCTGCAGTTAATTACATGATTTCGTGAGAGTTACAGGAGAGAAAAAGTGCGAAATATAGTTCGTTTTTTTTATGGATTTTCAAAGCAGAAAAGTTAAGTTTCTTCAATAACTAATTGTTGATTTGAGTTCAGCATATACATTTGCACAGAAATAATGCTATTTTGGATAAATTTGAAGGGAGGAAAGCCATCGGCACCTGAAACGAACATTTACCGTATTTTTTATTACGAGTACTCCTATGTGACCTTCCTATTTCACCCTTCTTTCTTTCATTTTTTGGAACTACCTTTTTTTTCTTAAATTATTTTTTCTTAGTTTATTTTCTTTCAATTTGTTCTTTGAGATTTTTATTATTTTACTTTCTATCCTTCAATATTTTTCTTACTTATTTATTATTTTCTTTCTTTTTTCCTATTTGATATTCTATTTTTTCGACCTTTTCATTCTTTCTTTCTTACTTATTTTCTTTTTTTTTTTGCAAGTAAGTTTGTTCTTTTAAATACTTTAGTTACTTTTTCTGTCTTAGTCTTTCTTTCCGTTTTCTTCTTTTAGTTTTTTCTTTTTTTTATTCCTTGCCTTTCCTTCTTTCTTTGGAACTCCTTTTTTCTCTTTAACACTTTCTTTTCTTTCCTTTCACTTACTTCAATTTATCTTTCTTTTTTTAATAACTAAGTTTGTCTTATTCATATTTCAATTGCTTTTTTCTTTGTTATTTTCTCTTTTGCCCTTAATTTTATAATCATTTCTTTCTTTTATTCTTTTGCGAACAACTTTTTCTCTTTTTAGTATGTTAGTCACTTTTACTCTATTACATTTTTCTTTCTCTTTTCTTTTACTTTTAGTTCTTCCCTTTCTTTCTTTTTCTTTCTTTCTTTCTTTCTTTTCTTTGTAACTAAATTTTTCTCTATAATATTTTAATCACCATTTTTTACTTTCGTTTCCTCGTTTCTTTCTTTATTTCTTTATAACTGCGTTTTTCTTTTTAATATTTTAGTCACCATTTTTACTTTCTTTTCCTTCCTTCTTTCCTTCCTTCCTACCTTCCTTCCTTCCTTCCTTCCTTCTTTCCTTCCTTCCTTCCTTTTCTTCTTTTCTTTATTTCTTTATAACTGCGTTTTTCTTTTTAATATTTTAGTCACCATTTTTACTTTCTTTTCCTTCCTTCCTTCCTTCCTTCCTTCCTTCCTTCCTTCCTTCCTTTTCCTTCCTTTTCTTTCTTTTATTTCTTTATAACTGCGTTTTTCTTTTTAATATTTTAGTCACCATTTTTACTTTCTTTTCCTTCCTTCTTTCCTTCCTTCCTTCCTTCCTTCCTTCCTTCCTTTTCCTTCTTTTCTTTATTTCTTTATAACTGCGTTTTTCTTTTTAATATTTTAGTCACCATTTTTACTTTCTTTTCCTTTCTTCTTTCCTTTCTTCCTTCCTTCCTTTCTTCCTTTCTTCCTTTTCTTTTTTTTCTTAATTTCTTTATAACAGCGTTTTTCTCTTTAATAATTTAATATATTTATTCTTTTCTTTCCTTTCCTTTCTCTGATTTCAGTTTTATAGTTGTGTTTTCGTTCTTTCTTCTAATTTTTCTATATAATATATCAGTTAACTCTTATTTGGTATTTTTCTTTTCCCTTAATTTTATAATCATTACTTTTTCCCGACCAACTTTTCTTCTCTTTAGTATTTTAGTTACCTTTTCTTTCTTACATTTTTCCTTTATTTCATATTCGTTTCTTTCTTTTTTTATTAAATAAATATTTTTCTCTTTAATAATTTAGACGTTTCTTCTTTCATATATTTTTCCTACGTTCTTTTCTTCTATTTTATTTTTATTTTTTAGACGTTTCTTTTATTTTATTTTCCGTCTTCAAAATGCGAATCAACCTCACTTTGTATTTTTTCTTTCAATGCGTTTCTTCCTGTTGTTTTTCCCTAACTTATTTTTCTTTATTCACTATTCCATTTGTATTTTTGTACCATATTATTATTATTATTATTATTATTATTACTAGCAGTATGGCCCGGCGTTACTCGGGTGTAATGAAAGCTTTAAAACTAATCCATGGTCCTGGAGCTCAGACTCTTTGGACGTTGGCACGAAAGACTAAAAGCAATAGTTGCTTCCAGTTAAAGCAAAACCTTAGACTGAAAGAAAAATGAATGGATCTAAGTCAAATTTTGATTTCCTGGTACCGATATCAAATAATTTTTTTGAATTTTGAAGGCTAAATAAGTCCACTGAGTAAAAGGCATCATGGCTGAGCCAAACCCGAAGCAGAAACTAAAATAAAGGGGCTGAAAAAATACAGACATACAGGCAAATAAGTCCGCTGAGTAAAAGGCTGAGCTAAACCCGAAGCAAAAACTAAAATAAAAGGGCTGAAAAAAATACAGACATACAGGCAGATAAACAGGCACACACACAAACATCTTGCCTTATATATATATATATTATCGATTTTCGCCACTATTGTAAGAACTGCAACTTTGTAACTTCTGAATCTTATGTCTTTGTCTATGAGTGTATCAAATTTGATCAAAATCGGACCACTCCTTCTATAACCCGATTTTTTCAATTTTCGATATTTATCGGAGGTACCTCGACACAAAACCTGGCTAAGAACATTCGCAGACGCTTATAGTACAACTGTGTGCATTTTCAAGAAAATCGGTTCAGCCGTTTCGGAGTCTATAGGTAACGGACACATACACACAGACACACACACGCACACACAGAGACAAAGTTCCATTTATAAATAAGTTTAGATTAGATTATTATTATCATTATTATTATTATTGTCTTTTATATTCAGTTGCTGTTTTTCCTTCTTTATATGCACTTGATTTCCTTCGTTCTTCTTTTTCCCTGCATGTTTTTCTTGACTCATTTGTTTTTGCTTCACTGTTTTCTCTTTTCTTTGTTTCTTTATTTGATTTCGCCTCCCATCTCCCACGATTTAATTTCTGTTTTCTTTTCTTCCAATTTTTTTTATTTCTATTGTTTTTTTAACTTTTCCACAACTTTCTCTCTCTCTCTCTCATTCTTTCCCTCACTCTCTCTTTCTCTAACTCTTCCGATATATCTCTTGCTATTTCTACCTATTTCCCCTGTCTCTCACCCCTCTCTCGCATTCTCTCTCTGTCTCTCCCTATATCTCTGTTGCTTTCTCTCCCTGTCTATTCCCTCTCTCTCTCTCTCTCCACTCTTTCTTCCCCTCTCTCTCCCATTCTCCCTATATATATCTCTCTCGCTATTTCTTCTCATCTATTCTCTCCTCTCTCCCTTCCCTCTCATTCTCCCTATATCTCTCTCTCACTATCTCTCCCCGTCCATTCCCCCTCCCTTCTCTCTCTTTCTCTCTCTCTCTCTCCCTTTACTATAATGCTTCATTTTCCCTTTCTTCTGTCTTAACTTTTCCTTATTTTGCCCTCTTTCACCTGTATCATCTATACTTTCAACCAATTTTTCTTGTTTGCTTCCTTTCTTTTCTATTCAGAATTATTATTATTATTATTATTATTATTATTATTATTATTATTATTATTAAGCCCTACCCTTTACTGCATATTTCTGTCCGTTTTAATAAAGGCGTATTTAATTTCTAATTTCCCCTACTCGCACCGATAAGTTAGACTTTAGATTACGGCTCCGAAACACCGGGAAAGAAACCACAATTCCTATCCATCATAAGGCGAATCTTAACGCGAGAGGAACGCGAAAAAGGAACTTTATACGGCCTCCCTGTGTTCTGGGAGGAGGAAGTGTTTTTATCACTCGTCTTCGACACAAATGTACGAAAGCGAGGCTCTTAAATTTGACGAGGAAACAGAAGCCAGATAAGTCATCAGTCATCAAGCTTTGCCGAAATCAAGCAAAAGTATTGGTTTTAAGATAAGCGACAATACAGCACGACGTCCCGATGTTCTCGGCATAAATCTAATAATTGGCTCTCAGGTAAAGTAGACGCTGCAAAACTAACCAGTGTTTGAAATATCGTTCCAATTAACCTGTCTGGAAGAAAATGATTGCGTGAAAAGCGCAGGAGTCATTTTATCAGACATCGTGCGTTAGTATTATTTTAAAATCATCCAATTAGGATTACACGCAATTTAACTGTCTTCGATAACAACGTATTTGATTTTTTTTTTCGGGGGGGGGGGGGAACAGAGATAATATCTCAGATTATTCGGAATAATTATCTGAACCGGTCCATCATATAAAACCTTAACATTTATTAGTAATGACTGTATCAAAGCAGTAACAATAAGCAAATGAAAAATAACAAGAGAAAATAATAATATTTATAATATTGAAACAATAATGATAACTAAAAAAGCCGTGAAAATTCAATGCATTTCTGATTATAATTTTTGCTGTAAATTTGGATGTACGGGTGGTTTAATGGATAATGGCTCGAAATTGTTAATCGAAGAGCCGAGTTCCAATTCCAGTTGGGTTCGTTATATTCACTGACGCATACTCTTAGAAAATGTATGAATCCGGCTCTTCTCCCCCAACTCTGAGTTAATTAGCAAGAATTGTTTCGATAAATCATTATTATCTCTTAAAGAAAACAAAAATCCCTCTTGCAAATAAAAAATATTTTTCTGTTTTTAAATAACCCGCAAAGTACTGATAATCTGTAAAAAACGTATCGACCAATCAAATTTGAATTTTCGAATGAATCTTAATTCTTATTAATTATCATATAAGCTTCTTTTGAGTTCTACGACTATAATTTTTTTATCATTTCACCCCAAGCAAGACATTCCACTGCTACTATTGCGCAGGGGGTTACATATGGGAATGTGATGAGAAAGAGGGGTTAGATATATGAAATGTCAGGAAGGTGATAGACTGGTAAGGATACCGAGGATGAGGGTTGAGTAGATGGGAAGTGTGTTTGAGAGAATGAATGCGAGTTAGTGTGTTGGGAGGTGTCTATTGACCTTACATTTAAACTCCTGGAGATTGTAGCTGTCGGGGAAGCAAGTATGTGGAAGGGAAGTGCGAGAAAAGAAGCTGTTGGAGTAAAAATTGCGGTTATATTTTATCTGTTTCACTGTAAAAGGGTGGGACGTGGTTGATAATCTAGTATCTCATGCAAATTCATACCTAGGAGGCACCAGTGATCTAAGTTCATCGGAGCAGAAGCCGTGAAAGTAATTATAGAAGAGACACAGGGAAGCCATGTCACGCCTGTGAGAGAGTGACTGCAGCCGGTCTGCCAAGTCAGTATCGATCACATTACAGACTCTCCGTTGTATTTTGTCAAGAACCCCGAGAAGAATAGCAGGGGTACCCGACCAGATGTGGCAGAAATTGCCTGTGGAATTTCCCCTGTTGCACTGGTAAATATTTGACATTAACACTTTTAAGAGAATACTACAGTAACAGCCAGAAGTATGAATGCTGGTCATTCTTTAAAAAAGTAAGAGGGTACAAACCAGAATATTCAATATCGACGAGGTTTTTCATTTGACTGAAGCAGATGTTAAACACATGGGAGCGTTATCTCTTCCTCTATCTTCACTTTATTTATATATTTCCAATCAACACTTTTTATATATCATTTGTTCCATCTATACTCATAGTGGAACAGTTTATCTTCAAAGAACTGATGGCGACTGAATAATGAAGCTTTTCAAAAATTATTGAAAACGAGTGTGCCCGTATCGTCGAAAATGACAACAAATATATATGAGTTTTCCTTTATAAATATCACATTGTTCTGGATAAAATCCATTGAGCTCTCTATATAAATATAACACTGAATATTTTATATTAATTTATTATAATAGAGAGGATATATATATATATATATATATATATATATATATATATATATATATATATATCCGAGTGAATAAGAAACGAGGAAACAATTTTTTTTACAACGTCGAAAACATTAATTTAAAACAGTGCTGGATATATAATATATAGAGCTGTGAATATTTATTATAAATTATATTTTAGAACATGTACAAATTTTTATATATCCACTACAAATCGTACAATGTCTCATCAGATGGTGTGGACAGGAATGGAAAACCTCTTTTCTTATATTTGGTGAGTTGTGTGTGGGATGTTGGTGGGGGTTAGTGATAAGGGAATAAGTCTTGTGAATTGTCCGTTTGAATTTTGAAGAAAGTGGTGTGGGTAGTGAATATAGTTGATTAGTGAGTGTCTTGGAATTTTGTAGGCAGATTTAACATTAGCAGATAGGATGTAAGTTTTATGATCTTGCGACTAGACTTTATCCTTTGGATTTCTTAGAGGAGCAGAGTAGGGAGGTGTAAGGGGTGGGGAGGGATGGAATTGAACTTACCGCTTATTTGTACAGCTATAGAATATTTTTGTATTTAAGCACTGTTTTTATAATTAATCTAATTTTGGATTTTGAATTTGGGAAATAGATTTTTTCTATTAAATTTTAAATTAGATCACAGTTTGTGGTGTGTAAGACGTAAGATTTAATGTAAGAGGTAAAATCTAATGTTAGTATTTAAGGTAATAGGTAAGTAGGTAATGGGTGTGTAATAGGTAGAATTTAATGTAGGAGGTAAGATTTAATGTTGTATTTAAGGTAATAGATAAATAGGTAATAGGTATGATTGTATTTAAAGTAATAGGTAAAATCTAATTTGTGTATTTAAGCACAGTTTTTATAATTAATCTAATTTTGTATATTTAACCTTAATATATATATATATATATATATATATATATATGTGGTACGTATAGATGGAATAATATTCCGCACCCAAAGAAACACTATTCTTAAAAAAGTGTTCAATACAAAGTAGAGCTAATAATATTTATTCAAAAATTATAACATGAATATGTTATAATATCACTACAAAAGTAGCTATTTTGTTTCGACACATCTTGTGTCTTATCAAGTGATGAGGCTATTTTCAAGTTGATAGGTTTTAAAACCTAAACCACAGGTTAAAAACAAGCAAAACCCTTTAATCAGAGAGGCATTGTAGTATGTACAATGTGGACCAATCAAAATAAAGCAAATTCTAATTTGGAGAATATGTGAGCATACTTGAAAATAATTTTGGGGGGCATTAGTATTAATATTTGATTAAATTGAGATCAGCTTATTAATTAACTATTAGATCTACTTTATTATTATTGCGAAAGTTTTAAAAAGTTTCTAAATTTAACAAGTAATTAGATTTAGAAAGTTATGCAAATAGGAAGAGAAAGGACGCACACATAAATAAACCTACAAACATCCACACATGGAAAAATAGACGAATATATACACACACTGACAAACAAATACATATAAAGATTAATATATGCACGCATATATACATGCACAAATTTCGAAATTTTGTTTTTATCGACTTGTCAATTTGTCTGTTAATTTTTAAATCTCTATTTGGACTCAAACTGAATTGCCACATATTGGATACAGACAGGGCGAATTCGTAACGTGACTAGCCTTGAATGAATGAGGTCAGGGCAGACACAAGCACATTTCAATGCATGAACATATAAACTTAATCAGATATATATTTACGCAAATGCACACGCTAAAAATAAAAACGTACATTATCAAAAACTCCACAGATCTTAAAGATATATAATCACATAGATGGAAATACACAGAACCTCTGGCATCAAAATCGGCAGATACACTATACACCAATCAAATGCGTATGCATGTATAAAACGTCACACATATACATATATATGCTTAGCTCCATATCGTTCACATGAAGTTATGCCTATGTGAGCCCCAGTGTTCGATCGCGTGTGTGTGTGTGTGTGTCTCTGCGCACATCAATGGGTTTACAAGTGTTAATTTATATATATATATATATATATATATATATATATATATATATATATGAGATCTTCACTACTCGACGACATAATTAGTGAAAAAAATAAAATAATAAGGCACTGTTAAAGAGCAAACACGCAGTAAGAACTTTTATTATTGGTAGTAAAGTTTAATAACTGGTAGTAAAGAGAATAAACTGAGCCATCGCTTCTTCGCTAGTGTCTCTCTAATGAACGGAGCCGACACTGCCTCGCTAATCTCTCTTCGCGTTACAGGAGGGTATATATATATATATATATATATATATATATAAAGATCTTTAGTATAATGGCGAGGATAAATACATTTTTCTTACTTTTTGCAACACAGCAATTTTATTCCTGGATTAGGCAGTAATTTTTGTATGACTAATTAATTATCGATTACTAAAGTTACTTTAGATTGGCACGACACTGCAATTAAGGGCACCCACTGAGGATTGAACTACGACTAAAGAACGGGAATAGATCCTTAACTTTTGCGCCGAAGGGCCTGGAATTAAACCGTTAGTGCAGTTCCTAACACCTTTTCTTTTACCATTCATTTTTATCATTTTAGAATCTCAATCTTTGTTCAAAAATTTGTGAGTGTTTTCGCTTCGTGGTAGCTGTTTTTGTTTGTTTTGTTTTGTTATTTTTATGAAACCGACCAGTAATAATAATAATAAACACTCAATAACAATTAACTGTCACTTACATATTTTAGTATTTACATATTTGAAAAAAAATTCAGAAAATAAATGGCATTTTAAATATCACTTGGAATGCTCAGAGTAAAAACAGGAGGTAAAAAGTAAAGAAAACGAAAAGGTTTCAATTCTGCCAGCCTTAGGCTACATTAAAATTTATGTATCATTACAAATGAAAAAATAGATGTACTTTCACACTCTTCTGTACAGCATAAAAAAAATAACGAGCAAAAATGTCTTTTCTTCATTTCTGTTTTTCGTTTTTTTTATTTTCTCGTATTTTACCCATCCCTATTCCTATGGAATCTCGTTGTTGTATAAATGGTCATGCAAACCTCGCAAGTCATTTACTAAGGCGTGATGAGTTTGATTCATACTGGGTGGCTCAAACTTGTTAATTTACGTTAAATCAATGCTACTATAAACAGATGAGTTCAACATCAAGTAAATGTGAAGGCACAAATTCCTATTTAAATTACAGTTATGTAAATGAGGATACCTCTATTGGCTCAAGTCTCCTCTACTGCTTCAAATCTCTGTCGGGTAACTGTTTGCATATACTGCCGTATAAAAGGCTTTCCGCGGCCCGTCGGTCAGGATCAAAGTGTAGTATCTGAGAAAAGATACTCACTTCCTTCCCGCCGGCTTGTTTTAGAAGCAATGACCAGCTAAGACTAGATTTTTCCAGTTTTGACTAGCAATGACTAGCTAGACCAGCTTTGTACGCAGTTACCGCGTAAGTGGGGGCTGAGTGATCAATGGCCCGAGCGTACGTCAAAAAACTGACCTTGTGTCACAACTCACTTCAGGGGGGAGTAGGTTAAATACCGGGTCAAAGTGTAGTATCTGTTCACAGATGCTCACTTCCTGATCGCCGGTTACCTGGAAGCAATGACCAGCTAAGACTATCTTTTGGCCCGCTTTGACAAGCAATAACCAGGTTTGTACCCAGTTACCACGTAAGCTGATGCTGGGTAATCTTTGACCCGTGGCCTTAGCGTACGCGCTCAGCTTCCCCCTGTTAAAAACCGATCTTGTGTCACAACTCACTCCAGTGGGGGAGTAGAGTAAATCCCGACTGCCGTATAGAAGGACTGAGATTACAACGAGTTTCGACACTTTTCTTTGTTTTTAATGAAACTTTCCAATTTCTTAATACTTTGTTTCCTCATGGGAAGACATATTTCGCTATACAAATACAATTTCGGATTACTGTTTGATGAATATCGGATCTTAATAATCGGAAAGCCAAGTTTGAGTTCCAGTCGAGTTTGTTACATTCAATTACACGCAAATACCTTCGAGAAAGATATGAATCCATCTCTTCTCTGGGGTTCTATAGCCTTAGTTGGCAACCAGTCTACCTCATTGCGAAAAAACCTTGGTCATGAATCGAAAGACATGATCGCCCAAGAGACAAAACTGAGGGAATAAGGAGTCTTACTAGGATTATTTTTTTGCGGACACAGAAATACGATAAGATTTACAGATAACACAGAATGGATAACAGGCGTAAAACAAAAGCTGCAGGAACCCGTATCGAAAGTAAAATAAAAGAAAGGACTAAACATGAATTCTAAGAAGACAAAATAACATATCACTCAATAAATCTCGGACCTAACTATTAATACAACTGTTTTGGCAAAATTCGACTTTATTCATCAACCTAAGGTACGCAGATGATACAGTGCCGATAGCAGACACAGAAAGGAAACTGCAAGACGTCCTACAGAAGGTAGCTGAAGAAAGTAACAAGAAAGGACTAGAAATAAACTGCACGAAAACCGAATGCATGGTCATCAGTAAAAAGGGCAGCCCAAAATGCCAAATACAGGTCGGGGATACCAGAATCAAGCAGGTACAAAAATTTAAATACCTGGGAAGACTGAGAGTGCGACACAGAGATCCGAAGGCGAATTGACATGGCGAAGGAAGCATTCCAGAATTTGAGTAAAGTATTAAGAAACAGGACAATTTCGCTAGAAACAAGAAAGAGGGTACTGGATTGCTACATACTGTCCATCTTTCAATATGACAGTAAATGCTGGACCATATCATCAAAGATGAAGGAAAAACTTGAAGCAACTGAAATGTGGTTCTACAGAAGGATGGTGCGAATATCATGGATCGAGCATGTGAGCAATGATGAGGTCTTGGAAATGATGGAACCAAAAAGGAAATTAATACTGAGCATCCGGAAGATACAGCTGAAGTTCTTGGGACACGCAGTGAGGAAGAAGGGCTTGGAGAATCTGATACTAACACGCCAGATAGAGAGAAAGAGAGACAGGGGAAAGCAACGGATAACATTTTACGATAAATTTTACTACGAAAATTTGTGCTATCCAGCAGAATTTGAACCTGCGACCCCTATTTACATATTCATGGTCGAGTGCTTAAGACAGTACCAGATCAAATGGTAGCTTCCCCTATGTAAATTGGGGTCGCAGGTTCGATTCCTGCTGGATAGCACACATTTTCGTAGTAAAATCTATCGTAAAATAATCAGGCCGGTAGATATAAATATAAAATACTGTTTAATTAAAAACAGAATATCTACTTAAATATGAGTATCGGTAAAAATAATGTTCAAAATAATTCATTGCAAATTGTCGGTTGCTTATAACCAACTTTCGTTAAAATTCGTTAATTTCCGCAACATGTTTACATTTGTTTGACATTACGATACATTTCAGAGCAGATATGGTTTGTTTACGATAGATCGAAAATTGTGTTATATAAGCATGATAAAAACCTCGTCTGATCAAGAGGCTATTCATGGTCGAGTGGTTAAGACAGTACCAGATCAAATGGTAGCTTCCCCTATGTAAATAGGGGTCGCAGTTTCGAATCCTACTGGATAGCACACATTTTCGTAGTAAAATAATCAGGCCGGTAGATATAAATATAAAATACTGTTTAATTAAAAACAGAATATCTACTTAAATATGAGTATCGGTAAAAATAATGTTCAAAATAATATATATATATATATATATATATATATATATATATATATAAACTTATTTATAAATGGAATTTACCAGGAAATCAAAATTTGACTTACATCCATTCATTTTTCTTTCAGTCTATGGTTTCGCTTTAACTGGAAACAACTATTGCTTTTTAGTCTTTCGTGCCAACGTCACAAAGAGTTTGAGCACCAGAACCATGGATTAGTTTTAAAGCTTTCATTACACCCGACCAACGCTGGCTTATACTGCTAGTGTATATATAAAAGAAGCGATGGATGAATTGTCGTCTAAGTCAGGGATCGGCAACCTTACTAAGGGTTTCAAAAGCATTCAGTGTGCAAACAACATACATATTTTAATACAATTCAAGGTCATCATACCTGTTCTACAGTATATTTTATATAGATGATTTTCTAAGCGCCGCTCAGATGTGGTACAAGCCGAAAGCATAGGGTACCCAGTGAGGATTGAACTCACTACTCAGTTGTAATAGATTCTAGCAAGACAAGCTTGCTAACCATTACACCTCACCGAGGTGCCTGTGTATATTTTATATAGTAATATATTTTATATAGTAATATATATTTTATATAGTAATATATTTTATATAGTAATATATTTTATATAGATATATATTTTATATAGTAATATATACAATAATATGTAAACCACAATAATAGATACAAACTATTTTAAAAGTTTTTTTATGTTTTTATTGTTACGTGTTTGATGTTGTAAAAAAAGAAAAGAAAATGACTTACCAAAACACAGAGCTAAATGTTTCTCGAATCATCTAGATTTTTCTCGAATATACTGGAATGATACAGAATCTTCCAAACGTTCTATTTCTAATTTCCCTATTTTACAACTACTTCATGAATGAAAACTTTTTTGTATTAACAAGTAGGACTCGGTAGAATACCTTACTTTACATTTTGTAGATGTTATTAATATTCTTTATATAGAAATGCACTCTAATAACATTATTATTAATGGCAGTTTTGTTCTTGCATGGTCTTAGTCAGTTATTCAATGTCGGCAACATAGTTTGTTACTTTGAGCTTTACGCAATTTTTTAAATATTCAGGTGTTAGGAAGCTTCGTTGTGGTCTTAAGACTGCTTTCATGCAGATTCCTGTTACCAAACACAGATTCTCCCAGCAGCCACCCTCTTGACCCAGGGCAGCACTAGCTCCTCAAGGCACTTGATGTAGACCTCCTTGTTGAGCCTAAGTGTTGGAAGATGAATGGAAACATAACGTCGCCATCATTAGTGATCACTCCAAACTACCTAATTACCATCAGATTCGTCCAACCCTATCCGTATCCTCTGCCTTTTTCTCGAGTTGACATTCAAACACTCTGAAATGTTCGCATTGGTGATTTCGGTGTGAAATCTAATAAGTACATCATGCTGTTTCCAAATATCTGGTGGAGTAAATTGTGCTCTTTTTCTCACAGACGGCGCCCAACTGATCTTACTATACTGTTTAGTCGACAAAATCAAAAGCAAGTAACACGCATGCGCGAAATAAAGAAAATAATATTGCGACAATTTACTCATCTTACTCTGTACGTACATATTATGTTTCAAGTTATTAGTCTTTTTTAATTTATTTGAACGACTTATATATTGAATATCTCCAAGAGTTTAAATGTAAGGTCAATAGACACCTCCTAACACACTAACTCGCATCCATTCTCTCAAACACTCTTCCCATCTACCCAACCCTCATCCTCGGTATCCTTACCAGTCTATCACTCTCCTACTGACATTTCCTATATCTAACCACTCTTTCTCATCACTTTCCCCTATGTAACCCCCTACGCAATAGTGGCAGTGGAGTGCCTTGCACGGGGTGAAATAATTTTTTTAAAAATTCCCATAAAGCTTAATCATTATAGCAAACTACATTTTTTACTAATATAAACTTGATAGACGTCACTGTTTTATTTTGTTTTTTTTTTAATCTTTAACAGTAAATTCAATGTCTACTAGTTTCGAACCCGTGTATCCTACTGAATAATGTTTTTCGATATGAATCGAACCTGTATTCTTTTTTCCAGTCAAGGAAACGACTTTCATGCGAGATGTGCTTTAGCATTAGGCTTTGAGAGAGCATTAAATTCGTCATGTGGAAATAAGTATCGACGCCGATGCGTGTTTTTGAACACTGATCGCCAAATAAAGAATAATACTAGAAAAATGTAATATGTCACTGGCGATCAGGTGACCACTAAAATAACTATATAAGCACCAGACATAAGTCTGGGGCGATGAGTTTATAGTGAGTAATCGGAGTTAAGTGAATAACGAATATGTCAAGTGACCCAACAGTGAATCTACCGTAAATCAATTGTATTACGAGTAACTAATTAATATAACAAGATATACAACCGTGTGCTACCAACACAACACACCAGTAACCTTGTAGGTTACCACGAAACAGACGAGGTTACAACAAAAATTTAGTAAAGCAAGACTCAGTTATCACAATTAAAATTGTACACCTCTTGTTGAAACATTTCGATGTCGACGTCTGCTAACATTATTTTCGCACTTGAGACGAAAACAGTCAGTCAGTTAAATGCTATACGTGATACACGCTTAGACGATCATGTCTCGAAAGACTGACTGGGCAAAAGATTTCTCCTGCAGTAGGTCCCCATTACTTTCTACAGCACACTAGTTGCCAACTAAGGCTAAAAAACTCAATATGTCCTGTTATTTGACCCATAGCTGGAGACAAAGGACGGGTTAATACTTTTCCCAAGGGTCTTTGTGCGTAAGTGAATGCAACGGGTTTAACTGAAATTCGAACTCGGCTCTCCGACTTCTTGTTCTGAGTCGATATCCACTGCACCACAACACACATCCATGAGATGTAAACAAACTAATTCTTAAACAATTCATAAATGATTTAATAATTATACTCTACTCCCCCAGCTTCTTTTTCCCGTTTACTTGCTTCCCCGACAGTTACAATCTCAAAGAATTTAAATGTAAAGTCAATAGTCATCTCCTATCTCAGTAAAATGCATCCCCCTCTCTCTCTCTCTCTCTCTCTCTCTCTCTATCTCTCTCTCTCATGCTCCTTTCTCCATCCACTCCAATCTCATCAATATTCTCCTACCGACTTCCTGACACCCCCTATAACCTGTCACTCTTTCTCATAACTTTCCTCCTTTGTAACCCCCTGCAAAACAGTTGCAATAAAATCCCTTGCTTGAGGCGATATGATTTTAAAAAAAAAATACTCCAGAAATTTCAATTGACTTTTTTCTAATTCTAAGAACTTCTTCGATATCCGTATGTTCCGTACATGGTATTCTCAACATCCTTCTGTAGCGCCATATCACTATAGCCTCTTCAACTTTGAGGATATATATATATATATATAATTAAAAAATATCATCCCACAATTATAAGATATATATACCTACTATGAACAACGCAAGCTTCAACAATTTTCCTATGTTTATAATGAAATTTATATAATTATATTACATATTATGTATAATATATATTATATTATATTATATTACATTATTAAAAAGTATCATCCCAGAATTATAAGATATACTTACCATGAACAACGCAAGCATTAATACTTTTCCTATGTTTATAATAAACTTTATATATTATATTTGTATTTATTTCTGAGATTACTAATTTTCAGTAATCTTGGATTTATTTCGAACTTTTGTTCTCATATTGGTTTATATATATATTATAATAGAAACGCGGCTGGTCATCATCAGATGTCCATAGATTGGCTGATGTCGATTATCTCGTTAAATATTGCAAAATATCCTGTGAAATCAATTATTTTTCTTTCATTTTGGATTTGGTTAAACGTCGTGTCTATCATAACACCTATATTAACCAAAATGAGAATAAAAGATTGAAATAATTAAAAGATTATTGAAAATTACTCATCTCAGAAATAAATACAAATTATGACAAGTGGCACCAACGCACTAACATAATCGAATTGTCAAAATCCATCTGACACTGAATATAAAGTCTCCAAAAATACACCATTAAAGTCCTTCGGGACAGTAGCGTAGTGGATATAATCGTTGGTTATACATGTGTTAATATCGATCCTTGGACATGTGTTAATGACGAACCAAATCCAATATGAAAGAACAATAATCGATTTCATAGAATATTTCGCAATAATCAACGAGATAATCTCCATCAGCCAATCTATAAACACCTGATGATGACCAGAGGGTACTTGGTCGAAACATTGTGCCTATTATATTACCTATATCAACCAAGATGAGAACAAAAGTTCGATATCATTCCAAGATTATATGTTATATATAATGTATGATATATATATATTTTTTTTTTCAGATTAGTAGACAAACATTTTAATAGCAACAATCCTCCACGAAAAATTTTTAATAGAAACACTCTAAGAATTACCAACTCTAAAAAAAATGTACCCCAAATATGGACAACATTATAAATTCTCATAATCAGCAAATTTTAAAGAATTTATGTAATACCGACTCTGGGTCCAGAATTTTAAATGAATGCAATTGTAGTTCCGTGGATATCTGCCCGGTGGAGGGCAAATGTAAATCCACCCAGGCAATTTATGAAGCTCACATTTCACCATCCAACAACAGGAAAAATTACCGAACTTATGCTGGTATGTTCACGGAGGCCTTTAAGCAAAGGTGTTGCAATCGCAGGTATTCCTTTTCGAACCCGGGTCAGAAATACCAGACAGCCCTTTCACGGAGACCCTGTGGTTAATTGGAAACTGATAGGTTCATCCCGAATTCCGAGGAATTTTCGCGATAGGTGCGATCTGTGCCTGCAAAAAAAAAATAAAAATACTAATATTAAAGTACCCAAACCAGCACCTACTCTTGAATTTAAGAAAAGAATTTATTAGTAAGTGCCGCCATAAGGCGAAATTTGTGAACATTTAAAACTTAAGTTCTAAATTCAGTTTTTAGGAGAGAAAATATAAATTAAAATGGTTTTGATTGATTGATTAATTAATTAATTTAAAATAGTAAATTTGAACCCCTCTACCTTCCTTTTCCTTTCTCCTATTAATATTTACCTTTTAAGAAGTAAGGATACTTAGACTAAATTTTTCCTGCATGTATGTATATATATTTTTCCCCGCACCTAAAATTAAAAAAAAAATTTTTTAATAAATTTTATAAATTTTATTTTTAATTTAAATGTAGGTTTATAATTAATTAAATTAAATTTAAATAAATTATACGTCAGCTTTTTTCCCCCAAATAAATTTTTTCTAAAAATCTTTTTTATAATAACTTCATCTTATTTAAAAACGCTAGTTTTGTTAACACGTCCCTAGCGTCTCTACGGAGATTAAATTTTTCTTTTCCTTATATTTTCTTTCTTTTCTTTTTTCCTTTTTCTTTCCTTTTCTTTCCATTTTGTTTAGCCTACTTCTCTGTCAAACACCACTTCCTATTTCTTCCTTCTCTTCCCCCCCTCATTTTTAGAGCCAGACATAGCCAAATTTTAAATTTTTCACTTACAACTCAATCTAAAAGTAAAGTTGTCCAAAATCTAAAAATAGACATTGATTGCTATCTACTTATCAATCCATCCGTCTAGTTTTTTCTGTGACGTAAATTTTGAACTTCTGGACCTCAGACTCAGCCTAAAGAATATTTGTGTGAAGTTTGGTGAGAATCGGATAAAATGTGCATTTGTATAAAGGACATACAGACAGATAAACAGACACACACACAAACATCTTGCCTTTTATATATATGTATTATCAATTTTCTGCACTATTGTAAGAACTGCAACCTTGAAACTTCTGAATATCGTTTCTTATGTCTTTGTCTATGTATGTATCAAATTTGATTAAAATCGGACCACTCCTTCTATAACTCGATTTTTTCGATTATCGATTTTCGATATTTATCGGGGACACCTCGACACAAAACCTAGCTAAGAACACTCGCAGACGCTTATAGTAGAACTGTGTAAATTTTCAAGAAAATCGGTTCAGCCGTTTTGGAGTCTATAGGTTACGGACGCACACACACAGAGACACACACATACACACACACAGAGACAAAATTCCATTTATGAATAAGTTTAGATACATACTATGAACATTGCAAGTTTCAAAGCTTTTCCTATATTTCTATACTTCGCCATACAAATACGCTTTCAGAATATTATGTCACAATTATCATGGTTTTATAAAGTTTTATCTTTCACCTGTACTTCATTTTAACAACTTCATCTTAAGAGCACATGGCTCTTGTCTTCAAAACAACATCCAGTTAGAAATGTTTGCTATGCATCTTTGTATGCATATCGATGAGCGATGGTGGTTGCGTGCTGGTGATTGCAGAATTGCAATCACGTTCAGCTCTCTCTCAAATTTAATCGATTATTTAATGCTCTATCGCTGTAAATGTAAAGTCAACTTAAAATTGCTTATCTCGTTATCAATAAATAAAATAGGCGTGACATGCAATGTTTGCTGTTCCCTCAATCATAATTGGACATAATACTAATCTATGAAATATGAACCACTCATTTTTCTAGCCAACCGTATCAACCAGTCATTTTTATAGTAGATAATATCAACCAGTCTTATTTTCTATAAAATTAGAAAATTAGATCAACCACTCATTTATCTATCAAACTAGAACAAGTTATTTATGAAGCAAATAAGATCAGCTAGTCATTTTTTATTAAATTGGATTAACCACTCATTTTTCTAGCAAATAAGATCAACCAGATTTTTTTTTCTATAAAATATGATTAACTAGTCATTTTCTATAAAAGCAAATTAACCAATAATTTTCAAGCAAATGAAATCAAGGACTCATTTTTATAGTAAATAAGATCAGCCTGTCGTTTTTTATTATATTTTTATCAGATATGATCAACTAGGGATTTTTCTCTCAATTAAGATCAACCACATTTTTATAGCAAATAAAATCATTGGTTGCTATTCTTATGTTACACGACTATGACCTTGTACCAGACTATACTAAGATTTGATAGATTTATAAAGTAAGCTTTAAAAGTACGTAAATGGAAGAGAGGGTATACTTAGCATAAAACTATTTTATCTTCTAATTAACGACTCTTTTAACGAGATCAAAAGATTCAAATGAGGTTTATCTAATAAAAATTACCCGTAAAAATTTCATTTTAAAAATTCTATTTATATAAGTTATGCAGATCGTCCTGTCAGAGATCGTCAGCTTTTGAGAAAAATCCTTGAACCTTGAAATAATATTCTTGCAGCAGACGATACTGAGAAATTGAAAGAGAGAGTGTTATTTGGGAACAAATTGTAGCATACAAAGGAGACTGTTTTGACTATCAATAGAGCAGCCCTTAGAACAGTTTCATAGTTCTTCTTTTAAAGGCTAAAATAACAAAACAAATGACGTATCTTAACCAGATGGGCATGTGCCCTAAAGGCTGACACACAGCGCGTCTTCATTCATGAACTTTTTCTTCTTTCTTGCCTGGGGGTGTTAAAGTTTCAAGTTCGTTCAGTGTGCTTGAATCTTCAAGATTTGACCAAACTATCAGATACTTCATGATTTTTAATTGCCACATTAGCAGTTTGGATCATCATTAATGGCATATCCCCATTTCTAACGGTTGGCTCTACAGTGACAAACAACTGTTCGCAAACGATCCAGGCAGGACCAGAAGGGCCAGGCATCACTAGAACCAACGTGGGAGGAAATTCTGTAGGGCCGAGAGGTAGTCTGTTGTTCCACGTTGTTAAGGTGACTGTATCACAAAAACAGATGCTGACTAGGAGCCCTGTTGTTCGACTCAGTGTTGTTCGACTAAACATAAATAATTATGTCCAATTATGATTGAGGGAACGACAAATATTGCATGTCGCACTTATTTTATTTATTACCAACGAGGATAAGCAATTTTAAGTTGAACTTACATTTACAGCAATAGAGCATTAACTAATCGATTAAATTTGTGAGAAAACTGCACGTGATTGCAATTTTGCAATCACTAACACGCAACCGCTTGTTGTTCAATTCAATGTAGAAAGCTGTATTGACTTGAGCCTCTTTGTGTTTGGTTCACAGCTGTAGAGCGGAGGACGAGGATCAATTTCTTGCTTCGACTTCTCATTTTGAGAGTAAACTGTCCTTCTGATGTAAGAGGAGCAATGCCAATAAGTCAGTAGTTTGAGACTCCAAGTGTTTGACCAGCAAGAGATATTTAGGGCAGGGTCGATTTTCTTTGCATATGAGGATCTGCTTCACATTAAGCTGTGGAGTAACAAAGATCTGTGGCTGTGAAGCGGATTGTACCGGCATGGGTACCCCGTTTGGTGTTAAGGCAGCTTCCTCAGGGTGTTGTTTATTGATAAGACCCTTGCTTTAGTCTTTGCAATGTAATTCTTATATGTAAATGTTCATAACAAGAGTAGTACAGAAACATCAGAACCATGTGTCAAAAGGATTCAGTTTGATGGATGAGGCAGGTAGTCATGGCAACTTGAGAGTCACGTATACATTCTTTTTACTAATGTTTAGTCTAAGGCAGTTGCTGTGTCAGGGTGCAGGTTATGGTGATATGTGTGAAAGGAAACACTTAACCCAAGACTAGAAGAGGTTAGGATTGGAGTGGTCGGGAAAGCATCCCCTGAGATTCTGTTCCACAAAGTAAAGTTCTCGGGAAAAAGCTTCCCAAAGAACTAATAGAATACAAAGGGAACGAGGGTGGTTTGTCTTAAACTACGCGGCGTGGAGGATCTTAGCTCGTGGGTTAGCGTTGGGGATAACAAAGAACTATTGCTCGTCTGAAAATTTTTCATAGAATTAGCGATAAAGTAACGAGATAACTTCGTCTGTGCAATGTTTCTTTTAATCATTTCACCTCAAGCATGTACCGTCACTAATGTGCAGGGGGCTACATAAGAGAGTTAGTCTTAGGCAGGAGGAGAGTGAAGAAAAAGTCAAACCATTTTCAGAGGGTGACAAAGAAAGGGCAAGTGAAGAATGTGAACAGAGAAGTGAAGACAGTTGCGAAGGTAGAGAGAAAGGAAAAGAACAAGATACACGGATTGATGTAGAAAAGATTGAAGTCAAGTATATGGAATGGAGCTCCACAGGCAGGAAGTGCGAGAAAAGAAGCTGATGGAGTAGAATTGTCGCCTGCATTTGGTTGATACAACTGTAAAGGGATGGGACATTGTTGCCAGTCTGGTTGCAGACTTGTTCTTGTAGCGGGGACACCAATAGCGTAAGTTCGTCGCAGCAGAAGTCATGAAAATATTTGTAGAAGAGACAGAGAGAAGCCACATCCCACCGGTGAGAAAGTAGCTGGAGTCGTGCTGTCAGGTCGGGACCAATTACATTACAGATTCTCCTTTGGAGCCTGTCGAAAACACTGAGATGAAAAACAGAGGCGCCTGGCCAGTTTTGACAACAGTATTCTATGTACGGTTGGATGGTTATGGTGTAGAAAATAATGTAAAGACTGGGTAGCTCCATCTCAGATATGGCTGCATTACTCCATTTTCGGATTGATTTGGCTATTTTAAAGGTAAAGAATAGCAGGAATAGTTAAGCAATTAATAGAGTTGCGAACACCCTCGATTATAGATTGAATTACTCATCTGCATAGTCATGCACTGCTTTTAGCAAAACTGTCACTATTCCAATCCCACCTCTACATATTCCAACTGTAATTCTTTTTCTCAAGAAGTGCTGCATTATAGAACAGACTCCCGTGGGGATGCTTCCTCGAACACTACAATATTGAACTCTTCAAGTGAAGGATCAATAATTATCTATCCACACTATGCTCACAATCCTTATTTCTTAATTTCTATTCTTAAACTCATATCACACCACGCATTCACTAACTCGCTACCTCGAGTGACTCTTAGGTCTCCAGTTTAACATTAATAAAAAAATGAGAAATATCGTGCACCTTATCATTATGTATTATCATGCCATAATGGGTGTCATAAGGATCTTTAGAGCTTCGTATATTTTTTTTTTACCTCGAAATCTTTATTTTGTCGTGCTGGTTTCTCAACGTTGTGGTGCAGTGGATATCCACTCGGAACGAGGAAATGGGGAGCCGTGTTCGAATTCCAGCTGAATTCCTTGCATTCACATACACGCAAATACTCTTGGGAAAGGTATTAATCCGTACTCTTCCCTCCAGTTATGGGTCAAATAACAAGACAGATTGGGTTCTATAGCCTTGGCTGGCAACCAGTCTACTGCAGAAAACAATTGCAACCTACTGCGGGATAATCTTCTGCCCAGTCAGTCATGTCTCTTTCGAGACATGATCACCCAAGCGTGTATCATGTATGGCACTTAACTGACTGACTGGTTTCTCAACAATACTAATAATAATAATATCTAGAAATATAAATGGGAAATAAAATGTAAAGAGTTAATCATACATCCATCGGGTCCTTTTGATGAAAGGATAGAGTAGAAAAAAATGTAGCCAACTGTGACCCATTGAAGTTTGAAGAAGCTGAAGAAATTGTAGAGAACCACAATAGAAAGCATTGATATCGTAGTGGAATTGTTGTAGAAAAAAAGACTCTTAGGAAAGGCAATAATTATCTGAACACTTAGAGTCAGAAGAAAATTGCAAAAACAGCTGGCTACTACCCTTAATAACTGCCAAATATTGAAGCCTCTCTGAGAAAATACTGATTATAATAATAATGAGTGTCTATGAATAACGAAACAATATGAACGTTTCGAAAAAAACTTCGTGGAAATCTTTAAGGATAACACATCCAAGTAAGTATTGTAACATTTCAAATCAGCACTACAGTTGAGTGGAATTCCATGAATTTTTACTAAAGATTTAAGATGGTGGATGCGCATTGTGGTGCAGTACATATCGGCTCGGAACGAGAAATCGGGAAGCCGAGTTCGAATTCCAGTAGAATTCATTGCATTTACTTTCGCGCAAATACCCTTGGGAAAGGTATTAATCCGTCTATTCCCTTCAGTTATGAGTTAAATAACAGGACAGATTGGGTCCTGTAGCCTTGGCTGGCGACCAGTCTATCGCAGAAAATAAATGGCAACCTACTGCGAGATAATTATCTGCCCAGTCAGCGTGTATCATCTATGGCACTTAACTGACTGATTAACTGATTATCACTTCCTGTCTGGGTGTGAAACTTACGGTGTTAGATTCTCGCAGGGGGAATTTTGAATGTCAACACTTATCGGAGTTAAATTAATATCAGATATTGTATAGGACACGAAATGAGATTCAGTACTAATGGCCAATCAAACCCTTAACACATGCCATGACACCCTCCTAAAATGTAAAAATGAAACTTATTTGACAATAATAATAATCTTGTGTATGCTAAAAATATGTATGTGTATATGTCTTTGTAAGTATGTATATAAATAACTCCGAAGTCATTGAAGAAAAAACATTTACTTTATACAACAAATTTTTATTTTGTTTCATCTTTGTCATTAAATATCCCATATTGTGATAACTGAAGATCTGTCAAGAATAGTGAAACGCTGTAAAAAATTGGACGCATTTTTTTTTCGTCTATGTGAATAGTTTTCTCTTTTATTTTATTTTTTAGCATTTTTATGTCAAAATTATAGTCAGTCTTGTTACGGTGAGCAACTAATACGTTTAATGTGTTGTTTTTTAAATTTCCCTTTTGTGTTCATATAGTATTTTATTTAAACTTATCGCGGTTTCTCCAATATATTCTTTCTGGCAATCCTTACATTTGATAGTGTAGATTCCTCATTCACGTTGTTGTTGTTGTTTTTGTTTGTTTTGTTTGTTTGTTTGTTTTTTTTTGTTTTTGTTTTTTGTTTTTGTTTTTTTTGTAATGATTAAATCTTATATTGTTTTTGATGTAATGAATATGCATACACCTTTGGTTCCCCCTCACTGGAATGTGATTGGTTGGTGTCAGCCATAAAGACTAAAGTGAGGAGGTCCAAAAATCCAGAAGTCTATTGTTATTCCACTGGATATCTACCCCTGGAGGTCTACGACTATTGACTCCAACGAATACCGTCTATTACGTCTACGTACAAGATTGTTTTATCCGGTTACATTTGCCTTAATCACTTAACTACCTTGAATGATATATATCCCTTTCCGGGACATATCAGTTTTATTGTGAGAAAAATTATGTTTAGTTTGGATAAATTCTTTCAGTTGTTGTTGTGCTAGAGTTAATAGATAGAAAAATATGTTTTGATTCGCTTGGTTTATCAGGAAGGGTCGCTTTTCCATTTGTGAATATTTTATAAGCATTTCTGTTTCCAAAGGAATATGAAATAGAGTATTGCAAAACAATATATATATATGTGTGTGTGTGTGTGTGTGTGTGTGTGTGTGTTTAAGCAGCATACCCTCTTTGATAAGATTAAAAGTATTTGGGAAAATAAAACGAAGGAAAACAATCACAGTGCCTTTTTAGTTAATTTTAATTACCATACAAGGAAATTTATTTGTGACTACGAGGCGGTTAAAGTGAAAATAAATATATTTCTAAATTATTTAAACAATTATGCTCAAAACACACACACACACACACACACACACACACATATATATATATATATATATATATATATATATATATATATATATAGGTGAGAGTTTGTGAGTTTGGGTCACAAAACTCACACCTATCTGTATGTATCTTTCAAATAAGTACCACGCATATATAATATATAAATAATATAGAATATATGTCACAAATTGCATTTTTATATAGACATCCGCAGACAAATCTGTTTCGCTGTATCACAGCTCATCAGTACGGTTAGACAGCCGATTGCTTTTTACCCAGGATTGAAAACCGACTGAATTGACGTCAGTCGTTGATTTTACCTCTGAGCTGCGGGCGCTCGGTAGAAGGAAGCAGACATTTTAGCATGTATATTATCATTATACACGCCCAATATATATATATATATATATATATATATATATATATATTTACAAACTTTTCACACACACACACACATATATATTATATATATATATATATATATATATATATATATATATATATAAGTGATAGATAGCTAGATAGATAATAGATATGTACTTACATGTGTGCGTGTGCTTCTATTGCAGCGACTAAGATTATCATTTTAAAAGATTAATATATACTATCGGCGTCCTCCCTCCCCCTCCTTCAGAAAAAAAATTAAGATAGAAACAATCGACTCGTCGAAGAATTACTTTTTGACGGCGTCGGGTTATCTCATTGGAAGGCGTTAGTTACGTTCGTGTCAGTCTTTTTTGTTTTATGACGGATTACAAGGGCAAAGATGTAATTTAAGTGGGCGGGCAATAACGATGAAAAGTCGTAAACGCTTGGCAATGATGATTCACTTTGCCGGGATTGTCGACGGCATTTTCATTTGACACGCAAGGCGATGGTGCTCGTGGCAATTATAATGATTAATCATTTTATCCTGCCTCATTCAATCACATCTAAAGAAGATACGATTAATACTGCTGCCTCTATTACAGCCACACACTATTATGGCTGTTTGCAATATTCATAATCGTAAAACGAGATCAATATTCGGAGGAAAATTAAAATTATTTATATATATATAAAAGGCAATCTGTGAGTTTGTGTGTGACAGTTCCCTATGCACGCCTACTTTTTTAAAGCTACGGCATTCAAACTTTCTAGGGACACATATCTACAGAGAAGCCAGGTCGACACATACTTTTTGAGTTTAAGTTCAGCAACTTTCCCTTTCGCACTTTTTGGGCGATGGAGCCGATTGTTTACATTTGCCCCATAATACATCTAAGATCTAAGATGGTTGGTAAATTACGTCACAGAAATCAAATGACACGTGTCAAACGCGAGTAAAATGAGCCTTTTATATTTAATTTTTATTCAGACGTTTTAAAAATTCATTTGATCAACAAAAAAATGTGAATATTTCTTCTCGTAATTTTGAAACAAAAAATATTTTTTAAAAAAAGTGTTTTTTCAAACAAAAACAAAATATGTAAAAGAAAATAGTGCCAATAGTTGACTTAATTATTCATGTCTTTTTTTTTCAGATTTAATATTTCATACTTCAAAAAATAAAATTTTTTAAAAAATAAATTTTTTTTTCGCAAAATATTTTATGCAGGAAATCAACTGTCTGTAATTCGTGTGGCATTAATGTAACTTTTTCCTCTAAAATTAAATGTCTACATTTTTAAATATTCTTTTTTGTACTAAAATGTTCTGAGTTGCACGGGCAACGCCGGGCTATGATGCTAGTCATTGATAAAATAAAACAATAAAAGATTAATGAAATAGAAATAGCGTGAATCGGATAATGTCAATAACATTAATAAACATCTTGGGCACTGTCCACATTGAAATCTAAACCTGGGCTTGCGAAAGATGTCATACGAAACCTAAGCAAATTATTAAGAAACATGAAAATTATTAGAAACAAATAAAATAACTGTTATTTAATATCAATCTTCTTTATATGGCAGCCAATGATCTCCTCACAGATGAAGAAGAGACTTGAAGCAACAGAAAGGTGGTTCTACAGATGGATGATGAGAACATGTAAGCAACGACGAAGTCTTATAGAAAATGGAAACAAAAAGTACACTTATACTTAGCATCAGGAAGATGGTTAAAATTTCTAGGGTAGATAGGAAAGCAGGCTTGGAAAGTTTGATAGTCAAAAAAACAGACTGAAAATAAGAGGAACAGAGAAAAACAACGCATGACCTACCTGGTTAGCTTGAGTAAATGGATGACAGAACAATGTTTAGGAAAGATAAAAAAAAACAATTTTTTAAGAGCTACAAATGATAGAAAATTGTGGAGAGTCATGATCGCCAGCCGTCTGGAAAGACACGCCACGTACAGGAAAATATAAAGGTAAAACACAGAACCTTGTGATATATACATCTGTCAATCAGTCAATCAGTTAAGTGCCATACGTGATACATGCTTGAAACAGACATGACTGACTGGCAAAAGATTATTCCCGCAGTAGATTTTCATCGCTTTCTGCAGTAGCCTGGTCGCCAACCAGGGCTATAGAATCCAATCTTTCCTGCTATTTAACTTATAGCTGGAGGGAGAAGCGATAGATTAATACATTTCCCAAGGGTATTTGCGCATAAGTGAATGCGAAAAATTCAACTGAAGTTCAAACTTGGCTCTTCAATTTCTCGTTCCGAGACGGTATCCCCCGCACCACAACCAATGAGGAAGGGAAGTAATTGGTAAAATAAATGGTGGATCTTATCAATTGATTTTATCAAAACTACTCACCATATCACACACATTTAGCTGTCTTGCATATAGCTGGTATACTCTTATTAAACTTGGTGTCATGAACGCTATATGTCAGTCAAGGAATCTCTCTGTCCTTCGATGCCATTTAATCACCACACCTTGTGTATACATTGCTCGAAAACCAAGTCTGTCTTTATTTTGCTAGCTTGTAGTTGATCCTACAAGGAACCGCAGAAGATAATGGTTAACTCTAAACTTGAACGGGTTAAGATTGGATTGAACGGGGAAACATTTTCTTAGAAGTCGAGTCTATAGAAAAAGCTGTTCAAGTAGAATTTATTCTCACCAATGGAATGTGGAAAGAATATGGGTGGTCTTTTCTGTGTAGGTTTGAAGTGGAGGAATCAAGGAATGTTGTTCGTTCGAACACCGTGGAAGTAGCGATAGAGCAGCTAGAAACTTGCCACACCACGCCTGTGATAGAGGGTGGGGAATAATTCGTCACATACAAGGTCTTGAAGATGCTTTTCCACTCAAGGTTGAAATGATAAAATCTGGGAAACTCCCACCCAAATATGATAGGAGTGCTCTATTTTAAACCTGATCTGGCTCTTGTAATAATAAAGGATAGAATAAGAAGCCAAGTACTTACTGGAGTGGTACAGGGTACCCAATATTTTACCTGAATCTTTAGCAATGGATCGTACGTACTAATTTTACTTTAGGTTAGGTGTGAGTTTGAAGCTCAACAGTCTTTAACAGGTCCTGTTTTTTTAATCTGTTGGATTAAACTTCCCCACTAAAAAAAAAAAAAACTGGGAGAGGAAGCAGTTGAGTCGCTGATGACTCAACATTCCAGTAGAAAATACTGGGTACCAATTGCACTCGTAGCACAGACATAATATTTTTACATTGATCTGATTGGTTGAGTTGCATTTGTTCTTGGTTGCAATATTAAGAAATGCTTGTTAGGGGTATTTTGATGCGTTATGCGTAGGTCTCTTCCTTCTTAGTAATTTGCTTTTTCATTTTAGATCTTCAGGAAGAGTTTTTTGTTTATGTTTTCGTTTCCGTATTCTTCGTAATACACGTTGTATTTTGCTCGGGCAGTTGCCCTGATTCTTTCGCTTCTGTTCTACAAAGTCTCCAAAGTCTATTAAAACAGATCGAACTCAGTTTTAGCGTTGGTTTTTAACATAAAGCATATTAAGATTGTTTCTTTAATATTACTCTTACAAAATCTTATTACATAATTTACATTTTCAGACTGTTGTCTTTATTGCACGACGTTTCGGCCATTTTACGTTCCGTCCTTCTTCAGGTGATTGGAATTTCGAACCTAAACTTTATTGCGATCACTGGGGTATATTGTTCTCGTTCCATGAGTCATGCTACTTCCGAATATCTTAGTTAACTCTCTTTAACTCAAATTAGTAAGATAATTGTTCACTACTATCTTAGCCAGATACTGAACACACAACTCGTTGGGTCAAGTCACTAGATCTAACCAAATTCGCCATGTATTCAATGCGCCGATGTGTTCTTAAGGAATTTCAGTCACCTGAAGAAAGGTGGAGCGTACAACAACCGAAACATCGTGAATATGGCAAAAGGATCTCATTCATGCCGATAGACTCTTTCATATTATATAAACTGTCAACTGTATACAACCAGTTTGTCAGACTTTAAATATATCTTCGAGAAAATAAAACCTGTCGCTCATAGCGAGGACCATCCCTCATCGAACTGGCACTAGATAATTACAAAAACACTATACCAAATAAAAGAAAGCACATCACTTGCAGGTTTCCAACAGCAGCAACGACTAAAATGAATAATACATACAATTCAAAGAAAAAATAATGACGTAATCAAGTTGTTGAAGTTCTACAAAAGTTTGTACAAAAGGTTAAAAAGGAACATCAATACAACATCAATCAATACTAGAAAGGTCGTTAATAGCTGCTAAAATTGAGAAAGCTAATTTTAAATATTTTATAAATTTCAAACAGTAGTAGAACTGGCTTCCCTGTCAATATTGATTAATATTACTTTTGCCATTTTTACTATTATTGAATTGAGTTCGTTACCATTGGGAAAAGTATTAATCAGTATTTTCTTTTTCCAGATATGGGTTAACAAGCAGGACAGTTTATGCAGAAAGTAATGGCAACCTACTGCGGGAAAATCTTCTGCTCTGTCAGTTATGTCTCGAAAGAGGCATAATCACCCAGTCGTGTATCATGTACGTCACTTCACTGACTGATTGATTTTTCAGAGCGTGGGAGATTGTTATATAAGATTGCATCATCGTCAGATGGAGAATTTTGTATCAATGCCATGCATCGCACGAAAGTTGTTCAAAAAGATCTGTCAGACGTGTACAAACACTTTCTCAGATTAATGAATCAATTCTTAGGGCATGAATCAATGAATGATTGGAAGAAGCCTGTAGGTTTCATATTTCTATGAAGTTCGTATACTGTCGCTGCAGAATCACAAATATATCCCTGTACGTATAAACAGAAACCTTTTCAAAAATTTAACAACAGCAGCAACTAAAAGAGAATCACGTGTAAATTGAAAAGAAAATAATGACATAATCAAAATGTTGGCATTCCCCACTACTTCAAACAGAAAGTTAGGAAGTCAGCCCCCATCACTACTGAAAAGAGCGATAACAGCTGGACTTTACAAACCAATATATAAGATAAGCATAGTTTTAAGTTATGCTATATTTATCAGTTAAAATGCTCGATTTCAAGGCGGGAGCCTAAGTACAAAAGTAAACACTGAGCTCAACATACTTAAACACAATCTCAAGGATATATATATATATATATATATATATATATATATATATATATATATCACGTCATTCAATATGTCCAGGGCCTGACATATAGAATGCGCCATTAATAAAAAAATCTATATGGTTTTTATGAAGTACTAATCTTCAAATGGCACGTAACAAAATTTGGACCTAATCGGATTATTAGTTTACAAATTACAGTTATTCAAGTGAAGCTACTGTTGCAATTTTTAAAAACAGTGGAAAAATCTGAATTTCATGTCTTGATAAAGCATTGCTTTCTGATTATGAAAAACACTGTTCAAGAAAAGCAATGGCTTGATAAGTGTTATTCTGACTCTGCTTCGTCGGAAACAACGGTGGTATGATGACTTAAAACGAGGTTGTACAGACACAAATGATGCTGATCGCTCAGGTCGCCCAAAATCGGCAGTTGCCCCGAAAACAGCAAAAAAATCTACAAACTCGTTTTGGCCGATCGTGAACTGAAGATGCGTGAGATAGCAGAGGAGTTGAACATATCAGAAGGCAATGTCCGCACCATTTTACATAAACATTTGCCAATGAGAAAGCCGTGTTCAAAGTGGGTGCCGCGTTTGCTCACAGTCAAGCAAAAACAACAAGCCGTCGACGATTCAGAGTGGTGTTTGCATCTGTTTCAACGCAACAGGAAAGAGTTTATGCATAAATATGTGACAATGGGTGAAACGTGGATCCACCACTTCACCCCGGAGTCAAATCGGCAGTCAGCTGAGTGGAGAGCAACAGGTGAGAGCCATCCAAAACGACCAAAAACGCAAACATCAACAAGCAAGCTTTAGCCTCCGTATTTTGGGTTGCGCAATGTATTTTGTAGAAATAACCGTCAACAGCGAATATTATATAGCATTATTGGTGCGTTTGAAGGACGAAATCGCAAATAACGGCCACAAATGAAGAAAAATTGATCTTTGATCAAGACAACTCAAGTCGATCGCAACGATGGCAGAACTTCATGAATCGTACTTCAAATTGCTTCTGCATCCACCCTACTCTCCAGATCTTGTCCCCAGCGACTACTGGTGTTTTACAGACCTCAAAAGAATGCTCCAGGAAAATAGATTTGGCTCCAATGAAGAACTGATATCAGAAACTGAGGCGTATTTTAACGCCAAAGACAAATTGTTCTGCAAAAAAGCATCGAATTGTGAAAAAAGCGTTGGAATCAATGTATCACCCTAAAAGGAGATTATGTTGAATAAAGTCGAATTTTGCCTAAAACCTGTTGTTTTATTATTTAGGTCTAGAATTTTAGTTAGGCCCAGAATTTAATGAGTGATATATATATATATATATATATATATATATATATATATATATATATATACAGAACAAGTGTGTCTTTAATCTAACATGTTTCACTTATAACAAGCTTGTTTAGAGACTTAATAAGGACGAATGGTTTAAAAATCTGAGAGACAGTATTTTTAAATGAGGTATAGTTTCAAAGGTTAGATACGTGGCCTCTATTGCTTTATCACACGTGACACGTATCTGACCTTTGAAACTATACCTCATTTAAAAATATAGTCTCTCAGATTTTTAAATCATTCGCCCTTATTAAACCTCTGAAGAAGTTTGTTATAAGTGAAACATGTTAGGTTAAAGACACTTTTTTCCTACTTATATATATATATATATGCTGTAGTCATCCGCAGACAGATCTGTTTCACAGCTCATCAGTACGACTTAGAATCCGGTAACTTCCTAACCCAGAATTGAAACCTGACCGAATTGGCGTCAGTCGGCGATTCTACCCCTAGGCCACGAGCGTCCAGTAGAAGAAGGCAGGCTTTTTAGCGCGTATAAACACGCCCAATAGCTAGAATGCTCCCATTCATTATCGAATGAGCGGTGCGTAAATGCCGGAGTAGCTACTGTTTACAAAGTCTACCACTATATATATTTCTATGAATCACTAATGCATTGGTTAGATTATTATTAGTGATGTCTCTTTTGTGTTCATATATACGTTTTTTTAGATTTCTACTTGTTTCTCCGATGTAGATGGAGGAACAGTCCCGGCAATTTATTCGGTATACACCTGCTTGTTCGTCATTTTGATTTCTGTTATTTTTAGATCTCACAATGTCCATAATAGTTTTTGAAGTAGTTGTTACTATGTGTGTGTTTTTTATATGTGATAGATTGTTTTGGATATTGGATGTAATGGAATTGGTTGGTAATATGATGTATTTGTTATTGTTTAGATTATTATTGTTAACAGTGTTTCTTTTGTTGTGGTTGTATATATTATGTGCCTTTCTTTTTGCATTTTGAATGAAATGATATGGGTAATGTAAATTTCTAAATGTGCTTTCTATGTATTTTTCTTCTTTTGTTAAATATTGGGGGGCTGTATATTCTTAGTGCTCTTAAAAAGAAGCCTATAATAATACCAGATTTAATTTTGGAAGAGTGGCTGGAGTAGAAATTTATTACACATGAAGAAATTCTAAAATCTGAAATATTCCGTTAATTTTTTGAAATGATTTGTGAGCGTATTTGTGATTGCCAACACTAATATATATATATATATATATATATATATATATATATATATATATATATATATATATATGAATTTTTGAAGATCAAAGTTGAATCGAATGCAAAAACTCGTTTCACACACGAGAAGTGCAAAAGAAGAAACTTACAGTTGCATCTAGTCATTTGAAGAATGAAATCTTGCCGCCTATTTAGAACCAATCTAGTAAATTCATAAAGTTTACGTCACAAAGAGGAAAGCTTATTAGAATAATTACCATGAAAATATTTATAGAAAAGGCATAGGAAAGCTACGTTATGGCGGTGGAAAAGTGACGGTACATATTAAGAGGAAACTTTAAGACTTTCAACACCAGCAACAACTAAAACGGGTATCACATGTAAATCAAAAAGGAAATAATGCCATAATCAAGATTTTGACGACTTATAATTAGGAAAAGAAGCTGTAATCAATATTAGAAAGTGCAATTTGGTAGAACTGAAATTAGGGGAGAGAGATAGAGAAAAAGAGATAGGAAAAGAGAGGGAAGCCTTACTAAGAAATGCATAGGACTGGAAGATATAGCTTTACCGACCAGAGAGGGTGGTCTCTTCCGATTAATAAAACGCATCCGTGACTATGACGAGCCATTACACTGTAAGACATAGGCTGCAATTTGAAACTCCGGTTTTCAACTCGGATATATGGAAGGATTTACGTTGTAATGTTCTGGATATCGGCTCGGAATGGGAATTCAAAGAGGCGAGTTTGAATTCCAGTTGAATTCGTTACATTCACTTGGACACAAGTACCTTTGGGAGATGTATGAATCCATCTCTTCTATGGACTAAATAGCAGAATAGATTGGGTTCTATAGCCTTGTGTTGCAACCAGTCTATCACAGAAAGAAATGGCAACTTACTGCGAGAAATCTTCTGCCTAGTAAGTCATATCTCGAAAGAGACATGATCTCCAAGGCGTACATCACGTATGGCACTTAATTAACTGGCTGATATATTTCGTTGTAATTACAGACAGTTTGTCTACAATCGATTGTTAGGCTCTTTCACAATGTTTAAATCAATTGCCAATTTCTTTTAATATATTTATTAAAAAATATGATTAGAAATAAAACAGGTTATTATCCGATTTTAATGGATTTTTCAACACTTGTTGTTGATAAAAATTTTATTTTGCAAAGTTATTTCATGAGAAAATTTCAAAAATATATATCAGGTCATTAGACACCCCAGCATTAATAATTCCACGCACGCTTCAAAAGTAAAAACATCTATTTGTTTTTGGATACATGTTTCAGTTGATATCCCTGTCATTTTTAAATGGCGAAATTAATGTCGAAATGTCCAAGCAAAAGAGCCATGATCGCCCAAGCGTGTATCATGTATAGCAAACTGACTATGTAGGGGAAAACTAGACGAACAGGTTCTCATATGTGTAGTGACCTCACGATCATATGATTATGATGATGATTATGATATATATTGTTATGGTGCTCTATCTACATTGGAATGAACCCTTCCTCCTTAATAAATACTAACCTGCGAGACTTCCTTGGAGACAGTCGAGACGCAGTGTAACTTGACAGTTCGGACGGACAGTTCTGTCTACTGATTAATAACACTTATTTTGTATATATATTCTGTTATTTTAATGCACTGGTAAACCTACCTTCTTTTTTTTTTTTCTTTTTTTCGTGTTTTTCTTCCTGGCCCTAAGAGCCCACAACATAAATGTCATAAGTCCAAGTCAATGTGAAATTAAATCACTTGTTCAAACTCCGCCGACTGAAAACAGCCCCGGATTTTCCAACCCAAAATATATCGATATGGTGTAATATTCTTGCCATACTTCCACTTAAAATCGTAGATTTAAAAAAATAAATAACTGCGTAAATTCTCTTCCCTTTAATGTTCTCTATTTTCCGGTACAAGATTTACCCTACCATTTTTACCAGGGCTGTAATCAATATCGTGTCCTTTTCGAATTTTTTATCCATCTTTACCGTCAATCATCTATCATCTCGTCGCATTAGATCACCCGTCGCCAACCAGGACGACATATCAAAATGGATGACAATAAAGGAAACTCCCCACATAATTAAATTGTTGGATCCAATTACCCTCGGATATTTCTCTGTTACATTTTTTTCCTGCCGCTTACCGTAATTAATTAGTCAAAATGTTAGTTGTTCATTTAAACTGGTAAAGGGGTTATTCGAAATCTAAGAGAGAGAAGACTCGTCAACACTTGGCGGATGTCACTCTTTATCGACACCGCCATTATATCCAATCCTATTAATCTCTCCTCGTCCCATTATTTTTTTATCACTTTTTCTTTCTTTCTTTCTTTCTTTCTTTCTCTCTCTCTCTTTATTTATCTCCCGCTTTTTTTTGCTCTTATTCTCTGTGTCTCTCATATTCGTTTTCTTCATCTTGTTCAGTTACAGCTTCCCTTTCTTTTCATTTTTTTTATTTTTCACTCTCTTCTATTATCTTTCTTTTCATTTGTCTTCGAACAACTGTTTTCTTTCTTTTTTTTTTTATTCCCTACCGTTTTCCCTTTCTTTTTTTTTTATTTTCCCTTTCCTTTTTTTTTTATTTTCCCTTTATTCCCCCGTTTCCCATTTTCTTTCTTTTTTTTTATTCCCTCTACCGTTTCCCATTTTCTTTCTTTTTTTTTTATTCCCTCTACCGTTTCCCATTTTCTTTCTTTTTTTTTTATTCCCTACCGTTTCCCATTTTCTTTCTTTTTTTTTATTCCCTCACCGTTTCCCATTTTCTTTCTTTTTTTTTTATTCCCTACCGTTTCCCATTTTCTTTCTTTTTTTTTTTATTCCCTTTCCCTTTTACCCGTTTCCCATTTTCTTTCTTTTTTTTTTATTCCCTACCGTTTCCCATTTTCTTTCCTTTTTTTTTTATTCCCTACCGTTTCCCATTTTCTTTCTTTTTTTTTTATTCCCTACCGTTTCCCATTTTCTTTCTTTTTTTTTTATTCCCTACCGTTTCCCATTTTCTTTCTTTTTTCTCTGCCCTTTTCTTAATTCTTTCTCTTCATTTATTTTCGGACATATTTTTTATTACTTTTCTATTTTTTTTCTCTCTCTCTCATTTTCTTTCTCTTTCTTCACTCTTGTATATTCTTTTTATTATCTCTCGTTTCATCATCTCTTTCGTTTCTCTCTCCTTATTTATTTTCTTCTTTCATCACAATCAGTCTGACTTTATTACTTCTTTACATTGACGTGCATAGTGGTGCAATGGCTTGGAACGAGAAATCGGAACACCCAGATCGATTTTTTCTTATAATCATATCGCCCAAAGCACGGCAGTTTACTACCACTGATGTGCAGGGGCTTACATAGGAAGAAAGTTATGAGAAAGAGTGGTAGGTTATAGGGGTGTCAGGAAGTTGGTAAGAAAATGGTGAGAATACTGATGAGATTGGAGTGGATGGAGAAAGGAGCATGAGAGTGAGAGGATGCAAGTTAATTAGATAGGAGATGACTATTGACTTTACATTTAAATTCTTGGATATTATAGCTGTCGGGAAATCAAGTAAACGGAAGTGCGGGAAGTGCGAGAAAAGAAGCTACTGGGGTAGAATTTGCGTTTATATTTTATTGTTTCCACAGTAAAAGGGTGGGAACTAGTTGCTAATCTTGTGGCTCGAGTAAATTCATATATAGGGGGTACCAGTGAGCTAAGTTCATCGGAGCAGAAGCCGTGAAAGTATTTGTAGAAGAGACACAAGGAAGCCACACGGTGCCGGTGAGAAATTGACTGTATCTGAGCTGCCTTGGAATTGTTACACTCACGTGCAAATACGCTTGGGAAATGTATTAATCCGTTGCTTCTCTCTCCAGCTTTGGGTTAATTAGTATGACAGGTTGGGTTCTATACCTTTGGTTAGCAACCAGTTTACCGCAGAAAATTTCTGTCCAGTCAGTCATGTCTCTTTCGAGACATGATCTCTTAAGCGTGTATCACTTCACTGATTTCTTTACATTACTACCGATTTTTCAAGCTGTTGACTTCCATTTTTCTTTCTGACTTGGCAGATATATGATCTGCCTGTTTCTCAGTTTGAAACTTTTCTTCATAAAATTTATCGATGGTTGCTGAAATTTTTTAGGCCCGACGAAGAAGGGGTTAAAATAATTCTTGAAATTAGTCTTTTGGGAAGAACTTTTCATCATCTTCTACTAAGTTTAGCTTTATACAGTTTATGTGGTGGAATTACCCTTTTCCTGACACGCTCTATAACCTGTCCGTCTTTTCCATCACTTTCCTCCTATGTAACCCCCTGCGCACCAGTGCCAGTAAAACTGCCTTGCTTGGGGTAAAAGAAAAAAAATGAACAAATATGAGCAGGTGGCCACTAACTGAGGAATCATTCTAAGTTGATTTAATTTTTTCCAGTGAGGAAGGAAATATTCGAAGAGCAATGTGTATTATTAACTAACTAGCAATATAGCCCGGCGTTGCTCGGGTGTAATGAAAGCTTTAAAACTAATCCTTGGTCTTGGAGCTCAGACTCAGCCTAAAGAATATTTGCGTGAAGTTTGGTGAGAATCGGATAAAAATTGTGGATTTGTATAAAGGACATACAGACAGATAAATAGACACACAACACAAACATCTTGCCTTTTATTTATATATATATATATATATATATATATATATATATATATTATAGATTTTCTGCACTATTGTAAGAACTGCAACCTTGAAACTTCTGAATATCGTTTCTTATGTCTTTGTCTATGAGTGTATCGAATTTGATTAAAATTGGACAACTCCTTCTATAACCCAATTTTTTTTATTATCGATTTTCGATATTTGTCAAGTGTACCTCGACACAAAACCTAGCTAAAAACACTCGCAGACGCTTATAGTACAACTGTGTAAATTTTCAAGAAAATCGGTTCAGCCGTTTCAGAAGCTATAGGTAACGGATACACACACACAGAGACAAAGTTCCATTTATAAATAAGTTTAGATCAGTATACCGAAGGCAAAATAAAATGAGAGAAAACTGATCAGCAATTATAATAGTGATCATGATTTATAGAAGAAATTCAACAACAGACTTCTCCTTGTCCCTTCTTTTTCTTCTTTTTCCTTCTCTTTTAAATCTGTAGAGATCCTATGGACTATAGAGCCAAACTATTTAAGTGTGTTTTATGCGATGGAGAAAGGACCCAAACCTAACCTGCTTCAAATACAGAGTTATCCTTCTCCTATGCTGACTTCCAATCAAGGCTAGAGAGCCTAATAATTTAGCCCATAGGCGCCACCGCTAAGGGAAAGATTCATACGGTTTCCAATTGCCTTTTTGTAAACGATAACACCGAAATTTTAAATTGGACCGTCTACCACACGTTTTAGCTACTATCGACGACATAAAAGACATATCTTGAAAGTATATGGTTAAAGTTTTGTCATATATAACTTTCGACAAGTTTTCTTTTAACTTATATTTTTTATAGCAACTTCCTCATGATATATATTTGGGGGTGGGTATAAATCCGAGGAAAAGATTTGGTAAATAATTCCAAAGGATCCTAGGAATATTAGATTAAATATCAAAATTGACCCAACAGAAATCTCGATGTAAATTTAAATTTACAGAGCAAATATTTATTCTAGATATAAACTCAACTTATTTCATTTAGAGATTACTGATTTCTACAGGTTTTTAAAAATCTGTTTCTTCAGCCCCAAATAACAAATAAGCTATTCTCCAAGTGAAATAAACTGAATTTATATGTGGAATATATATATATATATATATATATATATATATATATATCGTTATTATATATATATATATATATATATATATATATATATATTCTAAACATATACTGTTGAATATAAGAGACATTGAATGTCTATTATGTTTAATCATGAGCCGTTCTAAACGTCGTATTTTGGCTTTAATTTCAGTTGAAAATAAAGACAAAAATTCTCCAACATTTGGATAAAGGTTCTTTTTTTTTCAGATATTGAAAAATCCAAACAACCCACACTTAATAAAATCACGTTTAAATCCGGTCATAGCACATTACATTGCATTTGAATACATGGTTCTGTGGTCATTTCGCGCTATCACGCGGTCTGACGTCATAGAACCGCATTGCAAATTTGCAAACTGCGTTTATTACTTTTGGTAATTATTGCCTATCGGAGTTTATGTCAACACAAAATAAAATCGTCGGTGATGGTGGATGTTATTGTATTACCGTCTCAATAACCTCTCTGAAGATGGCTCATGTGAGCCGAAAGCTTAGAACCAAATTAATAAGAAATATTCCAAATGTTGGAGAATTTTTGTCTTTATTTTCAACTGAAATTAAAGCCAGAATACGACGTTTATAACGGCTCCTGATTAAACATAATAGACATTCATTGTCTCTTATATTCAACAGTATATGTTTAGAAAATTATTTGCTGTCTCGATACACAGTATATATATATATATATATATATATATATATATATATATATATATATATATAAGTAATAGTTACTAATAGAAGTACATTCCACAGTTAGATTTTTGCTTTTAAGAAGTGATCAATACAAAAGTAGAGCATAAATACTATAAAAAATATAATAAAAATATTATATTATAAATCCATATAATAAAATTCCCTAAAACTGACTTATTGAACCAACGTAATGAAATCACTAATTTTTCCAGCCAAAGAATCTTTCATACCCTTACATATATCTGAAAATTATCTCAAATTTATTTCAATATTTTCATTATTTGATCGTTTTATAACTTTAAAATATTTATCTGATTGAACTGGCAATTTTTATTGATTATTATTTTTTTTATTCGTACTCATGAACATATCCCCTTAAAACTTAAAAAAATTGTCTTATTCAACTGGCAATTATTTAATTACTATTATTATTTTATTTTTACTCATGAACAAATCCACTTGTAAGTTTAAACTTTTTTGCCTTATTGAACTGGCAATTTTTAAATTACTGTTATTATTTTATTTGTACTGATGAAAAAATACCATTAAGAATATAGTTTTATATCTGCTTTTATTTCTATCATTATTCTTATCGTTCTGTTGGTTTTGATTATTTCTTATATATAACTTTTTTATTTATTTATCATTTCCAACTTTTGAGTTTTTATTTGCGAGTCTTTCCCGTTTCTTTTCTTCTTGCTCATCCTTTTTTTCCTCCCCCCCCCTCCACCACCGTTTTTTAAAATTTATTTTAACTACTTTATTCCGGTTCAAAAGTTTTGACATGCCTAGCTTTCTGTGGAAAATCATTGCTACACTACTGTCTATTGAGCTGTATACACACCGTTCTTTGAGGTGTTATAACCTCCAAACACACTTAATTCATCTCATTGGCTGACCTGGAGTTTTATTTATTTATTCATTTTTAATCTTTATATATATTTTTTTAATCTTCTGATTTATATATTACAAAAAATAATAACCAGATTTTACTATCTGATGATGGTGTTTTAACACCAAAACTTTGTAGCTATTGTATTGCAGTATGCTATTATTATTATGATAATAATAATTACTATATATATATATATAGTTATTGTAAATCACCTGAAGATACCGAAAGTTTGAAAACTAGGTTTCGGCAATAACTCATTTCAAAATGAAAAATATTAAAAAATTCTTCAATATAACTTGTATTGAGCACATTTTAATACGGCTGCGTATTGTCCTAATTTAATTAAGACCAAAAACTCCGCATGATTCGCATATATGTTTGTGTGAGCCCCTGTGGGTGGACGCGCGTATGTGTGTCTTTGCGCACGTCAATGGGTTTACAAATGTGTATATATGTCTGTGTCTGTCATGACGACAAATTTTCCTCCCACTTCCACAAAAATACACGAATATACGCAACCCTACATATAGGCAATTTTAAAAAAAATTAATCAGTTTGTCTGACGATCGCAAGAGCGTGAAACCTAGGGTTACAAAGTCACACACACATACACACACACACACACACACACACACACACACACATATATATATATATATATATATATATATATATATATATATATATAATGAAAGAAAACTTTCTGAGTTTCTGGAATGCGAAATTAACATTTACAATCTGACATGTCTTCATCTTCGTTATTATCATGTTTTAGTTGTTGCAGCCTCCGACCTTCCTCGGGTGTTTGTTGATCCAGGTAATCTAATTAAATCCTTTATTTAATCTACAAATGGAGACTGTTCTTGTTCTGCTGTACAAATCTTGGGATATTTCAACTTATGATAGGAAATATCCTCTACAAATATCCTTATAATCATCATTTCCTATGGCCACTTCTTTCATTCGTATCACACACCTCATTCAGTTTCTTCTCCTTTTAGAGCTGCTCGTTTATTGCTATACCTGTTAACATTGATTCTGAGTTAATTCTCGCAATTCACATGTGTCACATGTTTAATGTGTTGATTCGTTAATCTCTAGGTTGGGTAGTGCAGACTCAATCCCATTGTAAATTGAACCAATAATTTCAGGACTCGAGCAACAGCAGCTGACCTACCATTGCGAAACCTGTCACTAAAATCACTTCCACTTTTCTCTATGTGCTTGCTATTAATTATACTGAATTATTTACTAACTATGCTCACATCAAGGGCCGTGTTTCCGTAATCAGTTATCTCCTGTGAAATCTTCTAGCTCTTTCTCTATAAAAAAAAATGGAAATTCAATGGCAGTTTTTTTCTACACGAGGATTTTAAAAGTGAATTATGAATAAGATGGTTTTAGGCACATTATGGTTAATAGCTAAAAAATAAAATTTAAGACTTTTAAAGTTAGAATAAACCTTACTTTTTGACCGACTCTCTTAGATAGATTAGAAAATGATAAATGATATTCTATATGTATACATATACACGGAAATGGGTTACACAAATATTAATTTCTCTGAATCATGAATCTTTAGTTGCTTTCTCAACCTTTGTTCCTTTAGGTCTGTTGAGTTTCGTCTCTTACAAAAAAAACTGTTAGTACCACAGCTTTCTTTTATTTATTAAATCAGCCACCAAGATCATATTAAAATGATCATATCACAAAAATCATATTCTAATGTTTTTACTGAATATATCAAGGCTGCCGAGCAGCTCTAAGAGATCTTTGTATTACAGTACTGGGCACCATCGTAAATATATTTTATGGCAAAATCATTATTACTTTTATATTTTGAAGGTCAATTGTTTTAGCAATGTCATATTCTATAGATAGCATTTGCCAAATTGTTTAGTCTCTTTTGTAAAATTGTTGGCCGTATGTTTTAATCATTTTTAATTTTGAAAACCTTCTTTCAGCTGATGCTACTATTATAAGCAGTGTTAACCCGAGAACACTAACCATCGGTATTTAGTACTCAGCGCAAGTGACACCATTTTAATTACAATTTAGTTAAATTTTCAGTACCTAATTTTGTTACCTAAATAATATGTTACTCAAAGTAAAACTTTTGAAGTGTCTGCATGTAAAATATTTCAAATAACGATTTATATTTAATATTTTTTTTTATATATTTTCTAATCGAGTATGATATACCCGTAGTTCGTAGTGGTGTAACTTTAATTGATGTTTAACGTTCCAGGGTTAAGTAAATCCTAAAAACAACAAAAATATTAGGAAATGCTGTGAGTCGATTGTTTTCTACCAGGTATTCAAACAGTGTCCTCCAGGTTTGGGGGTTGGGTGCAAGGCTAACAACCTTGCCCCGTAAAAAACAGTTTGTTACAGAAACAGAAAAGTTGCTGCCCTATGCACCAATGGGTGTGATGAATAAATGATGATGATGATGATGATTCAAACAGTGCACAATTATATACAATATAAAAAGGAACTTTAAGTATAACATTTATATAAAATAAGATAAAACTTTTTTTTTATCGTAGATTAACCTACACACAGACGAACTCTATCTTTTGGTTGAAAAACATAACCTTTTGGTTGTTGACAGAAGTGACATGACAATTTTCTGTTAATATAGTTATGCATAATAGGTTAATAATGTGAAGAAGAATAATTTCTCAGATTTGATGGGATTATTTCGGTTAGAAACGACAAGGTTTGAAGTCTTTCATTTACTATGATATATTATACATTTTCTCTTTTCCAATCTTCTCACTTTGGTCTCGTTTTTTTTTTTTTTTTACAATTGGAGTAGATAGATCTATCTATCACTCGGTTCATACTCCACCCACGTCTATTGAACAGGTTAAGAGGCTCATCCCTTGTTCCCTGTTTAGGATGTGGTTTCCGGCTTTCTCTTTTCCAATCTTCTTACTTTAGTTTCTTCTTTTTTTTCAATTGGAGTACATAGATCTATCTATCGGCCGGTTCATACTCCACCCACGTCTATTGAACAGGTTAAGAGGCTCATCCCTTGTTCCCTGTTTAGGATGTGGTTTCCGGCTTTCTCTTTTCCAATCTTGTCACTATTACGTAGCCCCCTGCACATCAGTGGCGTTACCGCCTTGCTCGATTAAAAAAAAAATATTATGTGGATTTTTTTTACTGAAAATTTCAGTCGAGTCCGTTACAATCATTTACGTGTAAATACCTATGAGAAAGGTATGAACGCGTCGCTTCTCTCTCCACCAGCTATGGGTTAAATATTATCATTGTAATCTAAAAATATATGTTTCTGTGATATTTACTCGCAATGAAGAATTATTCTTACAGTTCACAGAGTATTGTTCCAGCTTTAAGCATAAAGGGTTGACAAGCCGTTTTATACAAATCAATCTCCCTACAGTAATTTCATTTCTACTAGGTCCTGGGCATGACCGTAAACTGCATCCGGCAGCAAGGCCTCTGATTAGAACGTTGTGAGGAATAGGGAACCACCTCTTAATTGTTGTTGTTCCTAGGTCCACCCTGACTCGGAATGGTAGCACCTGCTAGGGTCCCAGCTATGAGAAAATAGTTACCCCCTAAACTGTAGTCAAAATACTATGAATATATAAAAATAGATTTTTATAGAAAAATATGTATTTTTGAAGAAAATATATTACCAACAATATATTTCTGAAGGTAAAAAAAACTATTGCCATAATATATTTTTGAAGAAAAAAAAATTGTTGCCATAATACATTTTTGAAGGAAAAAATTACTTGCTATACATTTTTGAATACAAAATCAGAAGACATCTTCAGTTTTCTAAAATAAAAACAAAATAAAATAAATCAAAATCTGACTAAACCAACCTTCTCACTATAACCGAGCATTAAAAATATCTTAAAATCCCACATTTTTGGCATTAAATAACCCACATGGGTGTTGATATGCCCTTAAGCAAAACAGACTTCGCGGTCATTTCTACTAAAATCTCCGATTAATACTATTCAATGTTTACCAAATCCTGGTCATTTAATTAACATGATCTCCAACACATTGCTGAAATTATCGTTCAAAGACTTAATTGAATGAAATAAATACATAATTATATTTAAAGATGTTTTATATATTAAATCATATTTAATTATGTATATATTTATGTTTTATATATTAAATTATATATTAAATTATTATTAAATTATTATTAAATTATATATTCAATATTTATGTTTTATATATTAAATTATATTTAATTATGTATATATTTATGTTTTATATATTAAATTATATATTAAATTATATATTAAATTATTATTAAATTATTATTAAATTATATATTCAATATTTATGTTTTATATATTAAATTATATTTAATTATGTATATATTTATGTTTTATATATTAAATTATATATTAAATTATTATTAAATTATTATTAAATTATATATTAAATATTTATGTTTTATATATTAAATTATATTTAATTATGTATATATTTATATATTTTATTAAATTATTAAATTATTAAATTATTAAATTATATTATTAAATTAAATTATTAAATTATATATTAAATATTTGTTTCATATATCAAATTATATTTAATTATGTATATATTTTTGTTTTATATATTAAATTATATATTAAATTATATATTAAATTATTATTAAATTATTATTGAATTATATATTAAATATTTATGTTTCATATGTTAAATTATATTTAATTATGTATATATTTATGTTTTATATCTTAAATTATATTTAATTATATTTAAATGGAAAGAAATACTGGAGTGAGAAATTGTCCATTATTATAAAGCGGACCTTTCCCAAATGATTTGATCTCGATTCAATTAGTGCCCAATTTGTTTATATTTAAGAAAATCCCTGTTTCTCGTTGCAGCTGGTTATTGAGAAAAGGTTTCACAGGGTTATTTTCTTTGGACGAGATTTCTACCAGAATGGTAACGCTAATCGGAACATACTGGTCACTGTTCGTTGTATTTTTATCCACTCATTATCAATTCTTTTGTCGCCAATTAATTTATTCAGGGATTCTCGATTTTATAATCGACAAATGAAGAAATAAAGAAAATGATTAGTAACAAAGGGTAAAAGAATTAAAAGAACAAGAAAACTGAATAAAAACGAGTGACGAAGAGAAAGAAATTTGCTTCCATACTAAAATAATATGGCTGAATGAATCCGGTCTGAGGCGATAATTTTTTTCACGCCTCCGGCTAAGTTGCCTTTCCCTTACATTTAACGGCTAAAGACGATTTTGCCCCGAGGGCAATTACCTCTGGGTGGGGCTTAGCCTCACACCTTTCGAACACCAGGAGATTTTTATTTCTTTCCGCATTAATTTTTCCCCCAGTTCCGACACTTTTTTTCCTTCGGTTGAAAATATATGAAATTTACACAAGAAATAAAAAGAAGCACTTCTAAGTAAATGTATGGATTATATTTCTAGTTCCTTCAATATCTTCACGAAAACATTAGCAATGGTCATTTCCACCCCCAGCCAGACGATCAGGTTGTAATACTTTTTTTCCCGTTAGACAATTTTTCTTCTTATTATTATTATTATCATTATGAAATTACTCCTGCAGCTTCCTCTCTCGCACTTCCCGCCTGTGGAACACACTCCCGTATTCTTGCTTTCCTGACGGCTACAACCTCCAGAAATTTAAATGCAAAGTCAATACTCATCTACTAACTACTGGACTCTAGCTCTCTCCCCTCCCCTATATAACCTTTCCTTTCTCTCCACCTATGTATCTGTCATCGCACCTGCTTTCTCAGCTTTCTGTTGTTCCTTTCTAACTAGTTTGTACTCCTCACTCTTTTCTAATTAATCTTTTTACATTTACGTAACCCCCTGCACATCAGTGGCGTTTCCGCCTTGCTCGGGGTGAAATGATTAAAAAAAAAACTGGCATAATCCTGTCTTGTTCACTCAACCAGTTAAATGCAATGCGTGATAAACGCTTGGGCAATCATGTCTCGAAAAAGACATGACTGACTGGGAAGATTTCCGCGCAGTAGATTACCATTACTTCATACGGTAGATTGGTTGCCAACCAAAGCGACAGAACCCAATCTATCCTGCTATTTAACCCATAGCTAGAGGGAGAAACGACGAATTCATAACTTTCTTAAGGATGTTTGTGCGTATGTGAATGCAACGAATTCGGCTGAAATTTGAACTCGGCTCTACGATTTCTCGTTTCGAGCTGTTATGCACTACACCATAACGCGCATACTTGTCTCTAATTCTTACAAACTTAACCTTTTCTCCTTTCTATTTCTCACGTTTTTTCCTTTCTCTTAGAATCCATGAAATATAGTGATCTATCTATCTATATATGTATCTATGTATCTATGTATCTATCTCATCCTTTTTATCTCTCTCTCTCTCTCTCTCTCTCTCTCTATCTATCTATCTATCAATCTATCTCATTCTTTTTATATCTATCTATTTATCTATCTATCTCATTCTTTTTATATCTATCTATCTATCTATCTATTTATCTATCTATTAACAGTTCATATCTATCTATCTCATTCTTTTTGTATCTATCTATCTATCTATCTATCTATCTATCTATCTATCTCATTCTTTTTCATTATTTTTCTATCTATCTATCTATCTATCTATCTATTCACAGTTCATATCTATCTATCTATCTATTCACAGTTCATATATATCTATCTTATTTATCTATCTATCTATGTTAGTCTATTAAGAGATTAATCTGTTTCTTTCTTTCTATCTATCTATCTATCTATCTATCTATCTATCTCAATCGTTTTATATATATCTATCCAGCTATCTATCTATCTATCTATCTATCTATCTATCTATCTATCTATCTATCTCTTAAATTTAGAGAATTGTTCTTTCGTTTTCTTTATTTATTTATTCTCTCCTTTCTTACCTCACTTCTTTTGCCTTTTCTCTCTTTATTGATCTCAGTTCCTATTCTTTAGATTTTTTATTTCTTTCATTCTTACATTCTTTCGTTCCTTTTTCGAACTTTTTGCCTTTTCACTTGAGCTCAGTTCCTGTTCTGATTTCGTTTTACTTTCTTTCTTTCTTTCTTTCTTTCTTTCTTCTTTCGTTCGTTCGTTCGTTCGTTCGTTTTTCCTTGTATCTCACTTTTTTTCTTCTAGTTTTTTTCTTCATCCTTTTTTTTATTACTTTTTTACTTCATCTCATTTCGTATCACACATGTGTTTCATATTGCAATTATTGCAGATCTTTATCACTGTTCCGTGGTGAAAGCATATTATCTGGCGTGATTAGCAATCTGAGAAAGGCCAGTACGGCGTAAATCCTCAGTAACGATTACTCGTAACTTCGTGCTAGTACAACCATCCAGACTCCCAAATAGATCCATCTATCCAATTTCACTCACAAGAAATTGGTCCACCTGTGATATGGTTTTCAGGCATTTTTCAAAATACCGCACGCTGAGATCTCCCCTGCCCAACACTAGTTTGATAACACCAAGAAGACACCTTCCTGAAAAATCAACCCTGGTGAAATTCCAACCTGGGTCTTATGGCTGGGAAACAAACGTTCTAGCCATGTGTCCATTTACGAAAGATAACTAAATCCTGAAATGGTTATTACGAACTTCAAAATATAGGAATATATCATTCATATCGCCTATTCTATATCAACTTTCCTTTCGTTCATTTTAATCCACAATGCGATGGAATTAACAGATTAAAGACAGACAACTATCGATATCTAGCTTAATGTATTAATGCCTATCTACAAAGTCTAAACATTATTATTATCGCCATTATCTACATTATTCGCAATAGCCCAGCCTCTGTACACGATTAACAATAAATTTTCTTTTCAGGTGTGCTTCATAAATGCCTTCCATTGAAGTTAAAGCCGTTCAACAAATGTTTACAATACTAGTATACCGGTGGAATAAAAAATGACAACTGTTAGGAAGCTTTAATTGTGACATGGAATGAAACAAAAGTCTTGAAACTATGTATTAAGATTCAACCAAACAGACATAAAACTATTGTCTTCATTTTTGTTGCCATTTGTACGACGTTTCGGCCGTTGTACGTCCCGGCCTTCTTCAGGTGCTAGGAATTTCGAACCGAACCCTCTATTACAATCACTGGGGTATAACATTCTCATTCCTTGCGTAGTAGTAATGCCACGATATGAAGTCATGAGTTATCTCGCTTTAACCCTACAAGTTGCTTGTTCATCTCTGCTGTAGCCTGGTATTGAACTGACAATTCTAAGAGTTAAGTCAGAAACTATATCTACTGGGCCAAATGTTCTAATGAGAATTACATACCACAGTGATTGTGATAAAGGGTTCGGTTCGAAATTCCTAGCACCTGAAGAAGGCAGAAGCATACAAAGGCGGAAACGTCGTGCAAATTGCAACAAAGATGAAAACAATAGTCCAAATCAATGTAAATACTGTGAATACTACCTCAAAAATATAGACAAATGCGGATATAAAGAATTCGCAACTAAAACAGGTAGCAATTATCTGCTTAATAAATTCATTCTCTTTACATATTTTTACACGTTCAATAGTATCTATGATGTATTGATTACTCTTTGGTATAATATAAATCACCTTTGCTTAATATCTTTCCATGTTAAAAATTTAATGTGTTTAATATACCATTAAAATAGAAATAGTTCACATAAAAAAACTTAGAAACCGCTGTTTACGGTCATATCACGTTGAATACACCGGTTCTCCTTTGATCACCGAAGTTAAGCAACGTTCAGCCTGTTCAGTACTTAGATGGGGAACCGCTTGGGGATACCAGGTGATGTAAGCGTTTCTTGACGGATGTGCGTTGTGGTGCAGGGGATATCGGCCAGGAAAGAGAAATCGGGGATCCGAATTCTACTTGAATGCCCTGCCTTCACTTACGCGCTAATACCCTTGGGGAAGATATTAATCTGCCCCTTCCCTCCAGTTATGGGTTAAAAAACAGGACAGATTGGTTTCTATAGCCTTGGCTGATTGGCTGGCAACCAATCTACTGCGGCAGGTATTGGCAACCAGTTGCGGGATAATTAAAATGCCTGAGGTCTATACAGGGCAGGATAAGGACTTGGAACCCTGCCCTTAAACAAATCCCAACGAATTTTTCTCCATCTCCTGGGAAGAAGCCGGCTCAACCCAACCAGGGTGAACGCCGTACAGATTCAGAAAACTCTGATGACAAAGCCTATTTCAAGACTATGTTGATGCAAGAGAATTACTTAATAATCAAATATATCCGAGTGCTTCACATGAAAGACTTGAACAAATTGGACTGTAATCAAATAAACGTAGGAGTAAAGTAACTGATTAATTAAACGCTTCATTTTACTCGGAAAATAGTTTTCTTTAAATGCAGATCCTTTGCGTGCCATTTTCCTTCAGTCATAGCCTTGAACATTTTCCATTCTTTTGTGTTTCTTAATAAATTTTGTCTTGTTATTTCTCCCAACCCCTGCTTTGCCAACGATTTGCTTGAGGCCATCAGCTATGTCATGCGCTGTTTTCCCCTGTTTTTCCCCTCTATTCGTCCTAAGAGTATCAGATTCTTCAAAACTTCATATCTATACTCACTGCGTATAGAGTATTAAAACGACTAACAAAAGTAATCACTCATAATGATGCGACAGGAAATATATAAATGATAAATAAATACACATTGATAATTATTATATTGCTTGAATTTATACTTGTTAGTAGGATATATTAAAGGCCATTTCTTTTTACTTAATACTTAATTTTTTTATCACTCTTAATGTTATGCTAAGTGTCCACGTACGAGGGTCATTCAACAAATAAGGTTAATTTTTCGGTATGAAGGACTTCTAACACAGATAGAAGATTACTTTTTTATTTATTTTTTATTTTACTTCTTTCTTAAAGGGATTTAATTTTTTTGAAGATTGAAAAAAAATCTTTGAGAGTTTTGGAAAGTAACAAAGATGGCCGACCAAGAAGCATGCTCCAGGATTGAACAGAGGTCAGTTATCAAGTTTTTGATTACTGAAGGGTGCAAACCAGTTGAAATTCATATGAGAATATCAACTGTGTATGGTGCCACATGTTTCAGCTAAAAATAATGTCTACAAGTGGGCTAATTTTTTTTAAAGAATGACGGAGCATGGTTTAGGATGAAGACAGGCCTGGGAGGCCTACAGAAGTGAAGTCTCCTGAGGTGATCGAATCAGTCAATGTCCTTATTCAGTCTTACAGAAGGGTGACAGTGGATGACATTGCAAGAACTTTGAGCCTATCTGTTGGGACAGCACACAAAATTGTTTATGGTGACCTTGCCTACTCGAAGGTCAGTTCACACGGCAGCCCAAACTGGGCTGGGCTAGGAACTGCTCCCTCATCTCCCTTACAGCTCAGACCTTGCCCCTTCAGACTTTTACCTGTTGGGTCCCTTGACTTATGCCTCTATCTTTGTATATCTGCTGAATCCGTATAGAAGTTTTTGGATTGCTCTGATGCCAAATATGTCGAGGTTGCTGAGCATTTCTATCAATTCCTTGTGTCGTACTTTGTCAAACGCCTTGGCATAGCCTGAAAAACACAGTTTACCTGTGGTTTTAAGTTTACCTATTTCACTATCATTCCGAGAAGGGAAACCTTTTTCTTTGAAACAGTAACAAAAAATGATCTCGAAAAAAAGTGTCATAAGATTTTTTGTCATTTCGCATCCTTCTGAAGCCGCTCATGTCGCATAAAACTTCCTCGCTAAGTATGAATTTGATTATATTATATATCTATTTTACTAGCACTGAAAGTGATCTGTGTCGAGGAAAGAGAAGAAAGAGACAGAAATTTAACAGATAAAAAGCCAATGCGTTGCTCCCGTGAACAAAAACGATCTACTGTTAGTAGAAAGATGATGGATTTTTATTTAATGATTGATTCTCTTTCTTTCTTTCTTTCTTTCTTTCTTTCTTTCTTCATTGTCTTAAGCTTCCCTATGTTTTTCTCTTTTTATTTTTCCCCAGTTTTCAATCACTTTATTGTCTTGAAACTATATACATTTTTTTATCTTTTTTCTTCTTTCTCTTTCTTTTAATCGTATTTTTTTTATTTCCTCTTCAGGTTTTCTTGATTCTTTCTCACTCTCTTTTTTTCTTTCTTTCTTTTTACATTGTCTCGGCTTTTTCTCTCTTTTTATCTCGTTATTTTTCTCTGGATTTCATTCACTTTATTCCCTGGAAATTTATACTCTCTTCCTCTTCGAATGCTCTTTTCTCTTTCTCTTTTTTCTTCTCCTTCCTTTACGGTCTGTTACTATTTCTCTCTCTCTCTCTCTCTCCCTCCCCCTCTCTCTCTCTCTCTCTAATTCTTATTTTATTTCTCACTCACTCTTCAGAATTTCTCGATTCTTTCTTTCTTCTTCATTGTTTTTGGCTTTCTTCTCTTTTCCCCCGATTTTTGCTTACTCTAGTCTTCCGGAAATTTATACTCTCTTCCTCTCACTAAAATCATTTCTCTATTTCTCTTGATTTTATTTATAATTAATCTCTCTCTCTCTCTCTCTCTCTCTCTCTCTTTCTCTCTCTCTCAATATATATATATATATATATATAGAGAGAGAGAGAGAGAGAGAGAGAGAGCTTTCAATTTTTCTTTCAGTTTTCTCGATTCTTCTTTCTTTCTTTCTCTCATTCTGTCTTGCTTTTCCTCCCTGATTTCTCTCGTATGTTTCTCTTTCATAATTTTCATTCCTTCTTTCTTATTTTATCTTTTCAGGTTTCTCTCCAGTATTTCTCTTTCTCTTTATTTTTCTCCCAGCCGTAATGGAAAGAGCAATAACATCTACTCTACCTGATAGGCCAGTCTTTCCAAGGAAAATAACGATTTCTTTTGTATTCAACAATTATTTTTCCTCTCTTATTTCTTTTATTCTGTCTCTTATAGAAAGAGGTATACGTCAACGGACCAAATCATTGTTATATATTTTAACTTTTTCTGTAATGCTTAGAACGCTTGTCTCGCTAGAACCTAATACATCTGTGTAGTGAGTTCGATCCTCACCAGGCATCGCACATTTTCGGCTTTGTGTCACATCTAAGTGGCGCTTAGAAAATCAACTCTGGGTAACTCGGTGTGGTGTAATTGGTAGCAAGCATGTCTCGTTAGAACCTATTGCAAGTGAGTAGTGAATTCGATCCTCACTGGTTACTACCTTCTTCCGGCCTTGTAGCATATTTAAGCGGTGCTTAGAAAAACAGTATATACTTTTCTTCATTTAGATTTTACTTTAAAACTCCATTCACCGTAATCTATCTATCTATCTATCTATCTATCTATCTATCTATCTATCTATCTATCTATGGACATTTTCTATCTATCTATCTATCTATCTATCTATCTATCTATAGACATTGTATATCTATCTATCTATCTATCTATCTAGCTATCTTTAGACATTGTATATCTATCTATCTATCTATAGACATTGTATATCTATCTATCTATCTATCTATCTATCTATCTATAGACATTGTATATCTATCTATCTATCTATCTATCTATCTATCTATAGACATCGTATATCTATCTATCTATCTATCTATCTATCTTTAGACATTATCTATCTATCTATCTATCTATCTATCTATCTATCTATGACATTGTATGTCTATTCTATCTATCTATCTATCTATCTATCTATCTATCTATCTATAGACATTGTATATCTATCTATCTATCTATCTATCTATCTATCTTTAGACATTGTATAACTATCTATCTATCTATAGACATTGTATTATCTATCTATCTATCTATCTATCTATCTATCTATCTATCTATCTATAGACATTGTATATCTATCTATCTATCTATCTATCTATCTATCTATCTTTATCTTTAGACATTGTCTATCTATCTATCTATCTATCTATCTATCTATCTATCTATCTATCTATAGACATTGTATATCTATCTATCTATCTATCTATCTATCTATCTATCTTTAGACATTGTATGTCTATCTATCTATCTATCTATCTATCTATCTTATCTATCTTCTTTTGCCTTTTCTTTTAAAGACACAGCCCTCCATAACATCTTGTTCTTTTTACTTCATGTTCTGAAAACCATCTGCACAAGATTGTTATGTAAGATATTAACTACACACCTCTACCTCTCTTGATTTCAATGTATTCGAATTCTCCGAACACTCATTCCTAATTAGGTGCTCTACAAATTTCAACTCTTTCGGGTGCTACGTATAAGTCTCCTTTTTGTTTTCATTTTCTTGAATACTTCCACGTTGGTCTAGCATTTGGAAAGCCACTTTCACTATTGTTACGCGCCATCGGATTTCAATGTAACGTCAAGTGAGTGTCAAATTCTCTAAACCCTCCTTTTTAATTATGAACGCTAGAAATTTCAAATATTTTCTTTTCTGATGTTATTTATAAGTTTCCTTTTTGTTCCTATTTTCCATAAAATTTTCTCTTTGCTCACCTGTCCAGTCCATAGAATTTTCAGCATATTTCTCTGAAGCTACATTTCTGCTGTCTGAAAATTAAATCAACTTAGAATGATTCCTCAATTAGTAGCCACCTGCTCATATTGTTCGTTTTTTTTTATCATTTCACGCCAAGCAAGGCAGTTTTACTGCCACTGGTGCGCAGGGGGTTACATAGGAGGAAAGTGTTGAAAAAGAGGGACAGGGCGTATCAGGAAAAGGGTAATAGAAGGATGAGAATAATGTTGTGATGGGAGTGGAGTGAACAGAAAAACCTGAGAGAAAAAATGTGAATCAGTGAGATAGGAAATGACTATTGAGCTTACATTTAAATTCTTGGAGATTGTAGATGCCGGGGAAGCATACGGAAGGGAATTCCACAGGCGGGAAGTGCGAAAAAAGAAACTGTAAGAGTAGAAGTTGCGGTTATATTTTATTGGTTCTACAGTAAAAGTTTGGGGCCTAGTTGCTAGTCTAGTAGCTCGAATAAATTTATACATAGGGGCACTAGTTATCTAAGTTCAGAAGCCGTGAAAGTATTTGTAGAAGAGACATAGGGAAGCCATATTACGCCGGTACGAGAGTGACTGCAACTGAGCTGTTTGTACTAATAAAGTAGTTAAGCTCAAGTCTTTAATTAATCTATAGTTTCACGTCTAATTTATCCATCCAAACTTGAGTTTCAAATGATCACTGGAATAAAACCGATAGGTAGAAGAGTTTTTCTTATTAGAATTTTCAGTAATGAAACACTTTTCTCAGAATCTCCGTGGCCTAAATTAAGTGGCCGAAAGAAAATTTGTGTATACTTATTAAAACAGTTGGTTGAATCAAAAATGTATGGGTGAAATTATCTCCAAAGATCAATCACCGTTCTGATCCCGCTATTTGAACGTCAAAACTATATATCTTTCTATGAGAATCGCTAGCTTGAAGCGATCCTGGAAGCGTGTCCACGTGAGTCTGCGTCCACAAATTAGCGATTCTCTGGAAATAATCTCTCTCTTTCTGTTTATCTGTCTAGCCCCTCTCTCTCTCTCTCTCTCTCTCTCTCTCTCTCTCTTTCATCCTGGGTAAAAGCAATCAGATGTCTAACCGTACTGATGAGCTGTGATACAGTGAAACAGATCTGTCTGAGGATGACTATTTACGCTCTCACACCCTGATTGAGCACTCTGGAAGAATGGTAGACTTTGAAAAAATAGTAGCTACTACTAGCATCTATGCATCTTTCTACGCAATAATTAACTAGAACATTTTAACTACTGGCGTATGAATACATAGTATAACACATGCTAAAGGTTTGCCTCCTTCTACCGTGCGCCCAGAGCTCAGAGGTAGAATCGCCGACTGAATTCAATTTGGTCGGGTTTCAATCCTGGGTAAAAGCAGATTAAATATATGATATTTCACGATCTGAGGAGATGGGCGGCTCTACCTATCGATATAAATCTTGATTTATAATCGCTTTAAACAGATGTTTAGTTTTCTTTTCTGCATATCATATTGCTCTGGATAATATCCATTGAGCTCACTATTTTTTCTTTTCAATATTTTTATATTAATTAGATATATTTTTGGAATCATCCTTTCCGTTTTACAGATTTTACATAATTTCTTACACGCACACACACACACACACATACAAATATATATATATTTCTATACATATATATAGAAACCTATTCCAAGTTACATAATTTTCTACATAATTACATAATTTCATATATATATATATATATAGTTATTCCAAGTTATTGGGACCCTATATATATTCTTCTTCTGTGTGCCCTGTCCCTTCAGGACGTAGGCGATCATGGCCCTCCACGTCTCCCTATCCCTTGTGGCCCTCAGCATGTTTGTTCCCGTTACTCCTGGTAACCCCCGTTCCGTCATCCACCCGACCAGGCCCTGCAAATATGTTATCCGCTGCCTTCCTCTGTCTCTCTTTCCCTCTATCTGGCCAGTCAGTATCAGGTTCTCCAAACTCTCCTTCCTCATTGCGTGTCCCAGGAACTTCAGTTGTCTCTTCCTGATGCTCAGTATTAATTTCCTTTTTGTTGACATTCTTTCCAACACCTCATCGTTGCTTGCATGTTCAGACCACGATATCCGCAGCATCCTTCTGTAGAACCACATTTCCGCTGCTTCCAGTTTTGTCCTCATTTTCGATGATATTGTCCAGCACTCACTACCGTATTGAAGAACTGACATCACATAGCAATCCAGCACTCTTTTCTTTGTTTCTAGTGAAATTTTCCCGTGTGTTAGTACTTTGCTCAGTTCTGGAACGCGCCCTTTGCCATGCCAATTCGTCTTCTGATCTCTGTGTCGCACTTTCCATCTCCTGTTAGAATACTTCCTAGATATTTAAATTTTTGCACCTGCTTTATTCTGGTATCCCCCCACCTGTATTTGGCATTTTGGGTTGCACCTTTTGCTGATGACCATGCACTCGGTTTTCTTAAAGTTTATTTGTAGTCCTTTTTTGTCACTCTCCACCGCTACCTTCTTTAGAAGGTCCTGCAGTTTCCTTTCCGTGTCTGCAATCAGCACTGTATCATCTGCATACCTTATGTTGTTCAAGGTGTGACCTCCAATAGCAAATCCTGGCGTGTCGTCTAGGGTCCTCAAAATATTCCCGCTGTACAGGTTGAACAAATCCGGTGAAAAGACACATCCTTGTCTTACGCCTCTTTCTATCTTTGTAAATCTACTGAGATTGTTACCTGTCCGTATGCAGGCCGTTTGCTGCCAGTAGAGATTCTTGATTACTCTTATGTATTTCCCGAAAATGTCTAGGCTGTCGAGCATCTCCATCAATTCTTTGTGTCGTATCTTGTCGCATAGTCAATGAAACATAGGTATAAGTCTTTCTTCATTTGTATTGCCCTTTCGGAGAGCATCCTAATCATGAATATGTCGTTCCTTGTTCCAGTGTCTTTAACGAACCTGCACTGTTCCTGCCCTATCTCTGGCCTGATTCTGCTTCTCGCTCTATTCATCAGGATTCTGACAATCAGTTTTGTGATGAGACTCATTAAGCTGATAGTTCTGTGTAGTTCACACTCGTTTGCACCTGGTTTCTTCGGCAGTGCTATAAATATCGACTTGCATAGGTCGTCTGGTATTATTCCACTGCTATAAATTTCGTTTATTATGTCGGTAATTTTTTCTATGCCATATTATTCTAAGGCTATCAGCAGCTTTATCACTATGCCGTCTGGACCAGCTGCTTTGTTTCTGTTCATTTTGGCCATTGCAGCTTCCACTTCGGATTTTAGTATTTTCGGTCCATACATCTCCTTGTGTATTCTCGGTTGTTCTCTCCTGTCGCAAAAAAGATCCTTTATATACTCTTCCCATCGCTGGAGTATTTCCTCTTTCTCCAATATGATTGTTCCATCCTTGGATTTTATGCATCCTGTTGAGGAGCAGGTTTTTTGTCCTGTCAGTTCTCTTATCTCTTTATGCATCTCTGCTTTATTGGTCCTGCTCATTCTCTCTACTTCTGCGCATTTGTTGGTAAGCCATTCCTCTTTAGCTTGTCTGCATTTGTTCCTTATCTCCCTGTGAAGTTTCTTGTACTCTGCTCCATGTCTTGGTATTATTTTTTGTCTCCTTTGCATCATGTGGAGAATTTCTTCGGTCAGCAACTCATTTTTTCTTCTGCGTCTGATTTCCTTTGGAGCTATGTTGTTCGCTGAGGTCACCATCGCTTCCTTTAGTGAATGCCATTTTGAGTGCCCTTTTCCAATTTGTTCTTCATATTTCTTTTAACTTGGCCCGATTTTAAATGTTAATTAAGTTTAAGCGTCTAATGATTTTTTAATTTTTTTTCAGATTTAAAAATTCAGTATTTATCAATGTCAACCGCGGAAAAATTAACACTCAAACAAAATTAAATTTGTTTGATTGTGAATCATTGTTAAATTTATCGAAGCCTATTACGAAAATGGACTTTCAACCACGGGAAGTTTCTAGGTAGCATCATCTCTGAAAACAGTGAAGGCAGTTTGCCACCAAGATCGTGCGATTTGACGCCTTTATATTTCTTCTTTTGGAGTTATCTCAAAAGTAAGGTCTATATTAGCAAGTCAAAAACAGTTAAACAGCTGAACTATGAGATAATAAGGCATATTGGTAAGATCGAGGAGAAACTATGCCGAGAGGTCATCAAAAATTTTGCCCATCGAGTGGAGGTATGCCGCCAAATCCTTGGCAGATATTTGAGCGATATTATTCTTTATCCATAATTGTCGTGACTTAAATAACATGATCCAGTAGTGAAAGCAATAACATTTCACCAATAACACTGTTTTATTTACTGCTAACTTTGATCCGTCCTAATGGAACACCCAATATATATATATATATATATATATATATATATATATATATATATAAGTAAAGAACATGTAGGAAAAAAGTGTTCATTTATAACAAGCTTCTTAAGAGATGTATTAAAGACGAATGATTTTAAATCCCAGCGACAGTATGTTGATTGAGGTATAGTTTTATTGGTTAGATACGTGTCATGTGTAATAAAGCTATGGGTTAATATTATATGTAGAAGAAAAACTTGCGTCTGTTTAAGTGTGTGTGCCAACGCGTCTTTTTCAATAAAATGAGAGAAATCAGTTATGAATGTATGCGTTGAGAGAAATCATGCGTGTAGATGTGCATTTATGAGTCAGTAAAGAGGTATGCGCATGTCCAATGATGGAACGATTTTTTATTTTAAGTAATGTGAGAGAATCATGTATGAATGTGCGCGTATATAAATATGTATCGTAAACGAAATATATTTCAGCTTAAAATTATAGTGAAAATAATATATAAAAGTATTAAGCAAACGTTTTTATAAATAAGTATTTTTTAAAAATAATGTTAACGGTTAGAATCATATATATATATATATATATATATATATATATATATATATATATATATATGGTGATGATCATCCACCTATACTGTCTTAATATGTATAGGAAAGAATATTAATAAAAAGTTTTGAATTTAAAAATGTACTTTTTTTGAACAGTATTTGTTTATTTTTATTATATTTTTTGTTTCTGATGAAGGACCGAGGACGGTCTGAAATATAAAATATAATAAAAATAAACAAATACTGTTCAAAAAAAAGTACATTTTTAAATTCAAAACTTTTTATTAATATTCTTTCCTATATATATATATATATATATATAAGATTAACACAAATAACATTTGTCATTAGTTGATTGATGTCATATTCAGCAACTCGTCTACAGAGTTTTATAGAGTCAACTCTTCAGCAATTGAATATATATATATATGTGTGTGTGTGTGTGAGAGAGAGAGAGAGAGAGAGAGAGAGAGGGGAGTCTATATGTGTATTCATATTGTTTTTCGTCAGCGATTCACGCAATGTTTACGTAAGGCGACTATTAAGAAAATGTAGTCAGTCGAGTAAAATAATTTTGTGACGCGTAAATTTTCCCTCGCTCTCGTTCGCCGGTCGAGTGATATCTTTTTCAATTCTCAAAGGCTGTTCGTATGTATAATGGTTCATTTTTTATATCATATATCTACTCAAAATCTATTCGTTTAGGTATCTATCTCAATTTGCACATATCTATTTGTCTATCAGTTCATATGTTTATATCTATCTATCTATCTATGTATATATATATATATATATATATATATATGTCTGTGTGTGTGTTCGTGTGTGTGTGTGTTCGTGTGTGTGTGTGTGTTCGTGTGTGTGTGCTTATTTGTACCTGTTTTGTATACATTTTGTTTCATGCCAAACGCTTGCCCAGATTTTTCATATGTCTGTATATACTTGCACGCCATTGAAAATTACACTAACTTTGTTTCATGTCGTCTGATTTTCATTTTATTTTTTATCTAAACACAGTAATAAGTCAGCGAAGACAAAAGAACAGTCTTGATATTATCGCTGCTTCTGAGCTCTGAATTTCATAAGAAAATTTATTTTAGGCAGCCGCCACATTGCAGTAACAGAATTTGTCAGACTATAACAATACATTTTCTATCTAATCTTATTATACAAGCATTTTCTATCTTTATTTTCGTTTTTTTGGTTATTTTTTGTTTTTTTTTTGTGTTGTTTTCTTTCATTTTCTTTTCGTTGTTTCTCACTCTTTTCCTTTGTTTTAATCAATTCCATTTTTCACTTCCCGCTTTTTTTCCTTCTCTCTCGTTCAGCTCCTCGACTTTTTCACACTTCCCCACCTGCTCCTTCTGTCTACGTTTCCTGTCTAATACATGTCACTAGATCCTCATCTTTCACCTCCTTCCAGTTTCCAATTTCTTCAAGTTTGTTCTCTCTTTCGTTTTCTATTTTTATTCTTTATATATTTGCCTCTGCCATGCAGATCATCCAAATTAGACAGCTTCTCCAGACACCATTTGCTCGCTTCACTACTCCGCATGTGCCAAATTTGGATCGAACCATGTCAACATTGTTCGATCAGAGTAGAGACGACATTTACCTTTTCCCCAGATTTTCTCTCTCTCTTTCTCTCTCTCTCTCTCTCTCTCTCATTAGTATATTCTTTATGCACTTCATTTCGTTTACTTTTTTCTTCGATTTTTCGTTCGTGTGTCATATGGAGGCCATATGTAGGCCATATCGGCATTTTCACAGTTCAGTAGTGCTACAGACATCACATCCTATATTCTGCATACGTATCTACGAATATATCTGTGTCGATATTAGTCTCAGTGTGTATCCAGTAGATTTAATCACAAAATCATTTACATTCCTCCACACACACACACACACACACACACACACATAACAAATTAATGGATTTATTTTTAATCTCTCATTTTTCTTACGTTAATTTTTATTACTTTAATTGATCATTATATATATATACTATATATACTTTCATATATATATATTGTCATCCACAGACAGATCTGTTTCGCCGTATCACAGCACATCAGTACGGTTAGACTCCAATTGCTTTTTTACCCAGGATTGAAACCCGACCGAAATGGGCTATGGGCGTTCGGTGGAAGTAGGCAGACTTTTTAGCGCATATCATTTCACTGAATGAGCGATGCATACATGCCAGAGTAGCTACTGTTTATCAAAGTCTACTATATATATATATATATATATATATATATATATATATATTGTGTGTGTATTTTGGCTATATGAATTTATATACTACATTGAATTTATAACCAATGTAGTATATAAATTCATATTTGTTTTTTTTTTTGTTTTTTTTTATAAGCGTTTCACCCCGAGCAAGGCATGTCACTGCCACTACTGTGCAGGGGGCTACGTAGAGTGGAGAAAGGCTGATTAAATATAGGAAATTACAGAGGGTGGGTGATAGGCGGGTGAGGATACCGAGAATGAGGGTTGGGTAGATGAGAGTGTTGTGAGAATAGTTGGGAGTTAGTGTGATAGGAGGTGTCTATTGACCCTATGTCCATTTAGAGAATGTATCTCTAACAACCTCAATAATATCTACATCGGCCACACCACAAATTCGTTCTCACGGCGTCTGACGTTGCACTTAAATAAAAATTCAAATATATTCCGTCATTTAGAACAACACGGTTATCAACGCACACTTCTGAGAAAAACGCTTGTTGATAACACGTACATACTCAAACAAGAAAATAATAAGCAGAAACTAAAAATCCTCGAAGCACTCTACATTAAACAATTTAAACCTGGTTTGAATACAATCAATTTCGATATTTCCAACAACGTACTCAAATGTCTGTAATCAGACCAGGGACCATAACACCACTATTTTGTCACTGTCTTCGGCCATCCGCCACGGTAGGGATGGACTTATATTTTCAATTCAATTATCTTTATTGTTAATAGCTTAAATGTTCTATGTTTACTGTGTGTTAATATTTACTCTTTGATAATGGCTTATGTGAGCCGAAAGCTTAAACCCGATAAAAAATTCAACAAATACTGTGATTTTTTGTTGTCTTTCAACGACATCACCATCAAGTATATCAGACGGTATGAACGGATCCTACACAAAATTAATAGACAAAACTTGTCTATACTATTCAATGAAACCTGCATTAATATATATATATATATATATATATATATATATATATATATATATATATATAATAAATGAAACTTTGTCTGTGTGTGTGTCCGTTACCTATAGACTCCGAAACGGCTGAACCGATCTTCTTTAAATTTTACACAGTTGTACTATAAGCGTCTGCGAGTGTTCTTAGCTAGGTTTTGTGTCAAGGTACTCCCGATAAATATCAAAAATCGATAATCGAAAAAATCGGGTTATGGAAGGAATGGTCCGATGTTAATCAAATTTGATACACTCATAGACAAAGACATAAGAAACGATATTCATAAGTTTCAAGATTGCAGTTCTTACAATAGTGCATAAAATCGATAATATATATATATATATATATATATATATATATATATATAAGCAAGATGTTTGTGTGTGTGCCTATTTATCTGTCTGTATGTCCTTTATACCAATCCACAATTTTTATCCGATTCTCACGATTCAAGTCTGAGCTCCAGGACCATGGATTAGTTTTTCAAGCTTTCATTACACCCGAGCAACGCCGGGCTAGTATATATATATATATATATTGTCATTCGCAGACAGATCTGTTTCGCCGTATCACAGCTCATCAGTACGGTTAGACTCCGATTGCTTTTTTACCCAGGATTGAAACCCGACCGAAATGGCGTCAGTCGTATATATATATATATATATATATATATATATATATATGCCTGATCACTTGTATTCTAAGATATCTGTCTACTGGGGTGGCTAGCTAATGCAGGTACATGATCAGGCTCAAGCAGACTTGTGTTTGTGTAATACCCACAGAGCCCGTCTGTGGTTTACACTGCGACAATGCTGAGCGGACCTTAGTTACAGTTTCTGGGAGAGAGCGCGTTATATAGCATGATCACTAGTTTGAACAAGGCCATGACGCTCACACCTGATTTCGCGCTAGCATTACCACCGACGGCCCCTCAAATCGACGGTCTACCCAATTTAATTCACAAGACTTGGGTCGACCGGTGGTACGGTATAAAATTTCTTTTTTTTTTTCATGTTCTTTGGTACAGATCATCTAGTCTTCTGTGGTTTCCAGATATGTTTAAAGACCGAGTGTTGTGATTTTATAGTTGAACTAATGCCCTGCGTCTTTCAGATCTCGACACATATAAACGATCAGAAATTTTCATGCACTGCAAGGATAGGCAAAATGTTAATGGATGATATTCTGTTTTGTGAATTCAAGTCAGCATTTAGCACAAGACGATACCCCTTGTAGTATTCTTTTCTTACTTCTCCTTCATTTGGATATGCTCTCTTTCATCTCCCTCGATGATTCCTATTTATTTATAGTCTTCTACTTGTTACAGTTTTGTGACAAAATCTACATCTATTGAATGTGTTTATGTAATTCTCCTTTGCTTGAATATTACTTTTGTACATTTATCTTTATTGTTCGAATTCCAGCTGAATTCATTGCATTCACTTACGCGTAAATATCCATGGGAAAGGTATTAATGCGTCTATTCCTTCCACTTATGAGTTAAATAACAGGATAGATTTGTTTCTATAGCCTTGGTCGGCAACCAGTCTACCGCAGAAAGCAATGGCAACCTACTGCGAGATAATCTTCTGCCCAGTCAGTCATGTCTTTTTCGAGACATGATCGCCCAAAGCGTGTATCACGTATGGCACTTAACTGACTGACATTTATCTAACCCGAAATTTAAATTAATATCATCACTGAAATATTTTACTGTATGGAGGAACCCCTTCAACTCATAGTCGTCTTTGGTAAAGTGTTTGATATCAACCATGTAGAAATATGATTAAACACCTTTTTTTATTATTTTTATCCATAGTTTTTATTGATTAGTTCATGCGAAATGTGGGTTAAGGAAAAACAAAACATAAGGACTGACAGAGAGTCTCCTTGAAAGATTCTTCGTTGTTTATTCAGACAATTAGAAGCGGCAGTAACTTTGGTCTATTTCCACAGTCGAATACTATATTTAAAGAAATATACTCTCACAGATGTGTCTTGTGGCTTAGTGAATATCGGCTAGGAACCAGAGATCGGCGAGCCGAGTTCGAATTCTAGTTGAATTCCTTTCATTTACTTACGCGCTAATAACCTTGGGACCTTTCCCAAGATTATTAGTCCGTCTCTTACCTCCAGTTATGGATTAAGCAGCATTTGTAGAACTCAATCTGTCGTGCTAGGATTGAGGTTTTTATATTTAATTTTGTGTTTGGTTTCATGCATGGGGATATTGTGCCGGTTTTTCAATTGAGTTCCACGTCGAAATATTGGAAAATATATTTTTATTCATTTCCACCTCTATAACAAAATTGAGACTTTTAAAAACTTTTTCTTACTTTGTCATTTGTTCTTTTGTTGTCTGGCAATATTATCAATCCGTCAGCTTTTTATATTCCGTGGTGGTCACCTATATGGAATATTTTGTTTTATTAGAGTAGCTCAGATACCTCGGCTTCGTCGAATGAACCATATGATACGCCAAAGGTGCTCTTTTTAGACGTCTTTATCCATATTTCACCATTGTGGAACAGCACAGACTTGCAGCAATGTAAACTTATATTTTTGTGCTCCGATGGTATGTTTATAAATTTCTTAACAAACTCTAAAGCTTCAAATAAGCCTGTTTCAGAAGTTGACGGACAGAAGCTTTTTTATGCCATATTTCAAGAAAGCTTTTTTTTACTTCTTTTTTATTTCTGGAATCGAGAAATACATTCACTTGTCTTTCTATTGTTTATTTTGTGTAGCAAAAGTACAAATGTTATTTTTAGGATATCCAGTCTTATTTTTCCTAATTTAGTTTTTGTTGGGTTGATTAGTCGGAAGGAGATGTTGTTGAGAAAGTCCTCCTAATGGTTGTTTTTGGTTAACAATCCTTGCTTGTCATTTATTATTTGGATCTCTTATACCCAGATTAGCAGTTTTTCGCTTCTTCCTTCATGGTTTCTCTGTAGAGCTTTAGAGCCTTTTTAAAAAGTTTTGGCGACTTCTTTGTTTATTCTTTTCATGTAATTCTTCGAGTTTAATGGATAGATATTGCTTGCTTTGTCTCCTTTAACTAGGATATTTGGGGTTTTTTGGGGGGGTTGTTTTTTTTTTTTTTTTTTTTTTTTTTTTTTTTCATTCTTATTAATTCGGTATTTAGTAGTCTTTAGAAAGTATTGTTTACTTTTTAAACTTGCTTTTGTTTATCAGCCCAATCATATTTTTTCCAAAAATAGCAAGTTCGTCAGTGCAGTTGAGTAACGCCTGCTTTCAAATTTGAATTTGAAATTTTCCTTGTCATTTATGTATTTTTGTAAAGAAAATAATTAGTTCCATTTCATTCTGGTGAGTAATTTTTCGATTTTGTTTAATAAATTTAGCACTTATTTATGCCTATTGGGAATATATATATATATATATATATATATATATATATATATATATATATATAAAACATGGTAAACTTAGTATACAACCCAGGTAAATTCCGATAGAGACGAACTCAAGAGAACTCAATGTAAAATTCATTTATTTAATTTAACAGAGTAATATAATTTATAATATTTTAGATTATTACAATGGGTAATGCATATTTCACCGCGTTGTACCATTTGGGTCTGACGAGCCGCGATAATAACATCAGGACGCGGTGAAATATGTATTACCCATTGTAATAGTCTAAATTTTTTATAAATTATATATATATATAATTCGTCAGTGCAGGTGAGTAACGCCTTGTTTCAAATTTGAATTTGAAATTTTCCTTGTCATTTATGTATTTTTGTAAAGAAAATAATTAGTTCCATTTCATTCTGGTGAGTAATTTTTCGATTTTGTTTAATAAATTTAGCACTTATTTATGCCTATTGGGAATATATATATATATATATATATATATATATATATATATATAAAACATGGGTAAACTTAGTATACAACCCAGGTAAATTCCGATAGAGACGAACTCAAGAGAACTCAAAGTAAAATTCATTTATTTAATTTAACAGAGTAATATAATTTATAAAAGATTTTAGATTATTACAATGGGTAATGCATATTTCACCGCGTTGTACCATTTGGGTCTGACGAGCCACGAAAATAACATCAGGACGCGGTGAAATATGTATTACCCATTGTAATAATCTAAATTTTTTTACAAATTATATATATATATATATTCATGGTTATTTAGAAAATGAAGAGGTGGTAGTTAGAGATTATGCTTGTTGGTGTTTCAATATTGTTCAATCAAAAATGAGAATTAATTTGAATTATTAAGTTGCAGATTTTGGTCGCAAAACAAAGTAAAGTAGCCTGGTGTCAAGATATGTCACTTTTGAATCTTTAATTTTTAATTTTTACTTTGTATCGAACACTTTTATAAAAATAAATGCATGACCAGTGGGTTCTAAGCTACCTGTTCATTCACTTTCTTATATATATATATATATATATATATATATATATATATATATATATATATATATATATGAATAGTGGCTCGGAAATACAAGTTATGTGCCTAAATTCGTATTAAATCAATGTTTGTTGTGTTTCCTTTCACACAAATACTCTTGGGAAAAGTATGGATGAAGTTATGTCGTGGAAAGCTGGGTTCTCTTCTCGCCTTGGTTGACTTCAAGAGAAGAAAAACTAACAATAGATATTTAGAAATTTTCGGATATAATGTACATCATTTCTCTGTTTTTAGTTCATTCGAAAAGTGGGGCTGGTCTTTGACAAGCCTTTACCACGAGAATCAAACCATCTGTTACAAAAATCATTGTTATCAACACAACAACGGTAATGCAATTTTTACGCAATAAAAATAATTTTTTACAATCCAAAATATATTTCGGCTTTAAATGACTCACAAAGGGTTGATTGATCGAAAAAAATGAAGTTAATCAATCAATCAATTCTTTTTTGTTTCTTATGTGTACTTATATTTTTGCCTACATATATCTTTAGTCTAACTGCCCTCACTTTCTCTGATTGTCTTTTTCTTTATCTTTGTTCATTTTTTCTTTCTTTTCTATATTTATCGGCCCGGCTTTTATTTATTTATTTATTTTTTCCTCTGTTTCTTTCTTTCTTTCTTTTTGAATTTTTTTTTTAATTTTAGTAATTTTTATTTTCCTTTTTTTTTATCTTTTGTCACACCTTTCTTTTTGTATTCTCTTTCTCTCTTTCTCTTCATTTCTATTTATCTCTTCGTTTTTGTTTGCTTTCTGTTCTTTCTTTCTTTCTTTCTTTCTTTCTATTTCACACTAGTTATTTCTCCCTTTCTTCTTCTTTCTATACATTTTAACTTTTTCACTCGTCTTTTTCTCGTTCCCTTTTCCCTTCTTGCTTTCATTCTTCTTCTGTTTATCAATTGCTGTCTTTGATTTTTTTTTCTTTTTTCTTCTTTTTTTTTTTTCTTTTTACAACTGCATCTTTCTGCCGCTGCCGTTTTATCCAAAGAGCAAACGTCAAATTGTACATCCGTTCGAATAAATATTCTATCAAATATTCCTGCAGAAATTCTCTCCGGGGTTCCGCCAATATTTTCCTGAGAAAGATTAATGAAATATTGACATTTATTATCTGTTTTTAATGTCATTAACAGCATGAACGCAATAAAAATAAGTTAGAGCTTCTTAACAGAAGCAGTTGTGGTAAAGGTCTGCTAAATAAGTCGTTGCTCTTACTGCAGTGAGATTGATTAATTACTTATTGTCACTGTAATCATCTTTATTACATTGCACAGTCAGGCATGTGTTTTGTCTTTACAAGCGTCAGATAAGACCAAATATGAAGTCAGTTAGGTGCCAGACGTGATAAACGCTTTGGGCGATCATGTCTCGAAAGAGACATGACTGACTGGGCCGAAGATTATTCCGCAGTAGGTTGCCATGGCTTTCTGCGGTAGACTGGTTACCAGCCAAGGCTATAGAACTCGATCTGTCCTATTATTTAACCCATAACTAGAGGGAAGAGACGGATTAATACCTTTCCCAAGGGTATTTGTGCTTAAGTGAATCCAAGAAATTCAACTGGAATTCGAACTCGGCTCCTCAATTTGTCGTTACGTGTCGATATTCACTGCACCATAACGCACATCCAAAATATAAAGTATCGCAATCAAATCTGAGCAGAAGCTGCTCACTACAATCATTCCAGCCTACGTGGCCTTGTGGATAATGAACTAATTTCAACTCTACGAAGTTGTTCGCACAGACGAAACCTCGCTAGCTACTCGCGAATCCATCGCCATTTCCATGATAAAATGTTATAAGGAGATGCATTCATTGATTCCACCAATTCTTATCTTCACAGCTATGCTTCGTCATACCACGCACACAGATTCGAATTACATTTCCTTTGTATTCCATTGTTAATACAGAAGTTTCACTCATAGAGCTAATCCCTCCAAGAAGCGCTACTTTGTGGATCAAACTCCTGAGAGGACCCTTTCTCGATCATTACAAACTTGACCTCTTTTAAGGTCAACCGTTTTTAAGGTCAACCGTTATCTCTCCTCTATATCCTCCTAATTATTTCATTTTATCTCCTCTATTTAAGTCCATGCAACAACCTCATGAAATAACATACTACCTTGATTGGCTCTTTGGCCTTTTATTATGTGAACAATCGTGTAAGAAAAGAAACTATCGAAGTAAATGACGATAGAGAATGATGCTTATATTCTATAAAATTAATTCTACAGTCCTATCTCAGTCGTCAGTAAAATAATTTAGCAGAAATAGTTTCTTGAAAGCTTTTCATGATAAGAAGTTGTTCAAATCTTTGAAAAAGTGGTAACCAGTTGGCAAATGTTCAGGTGAGTAAGTTGAACGAGGCAGAGTTTTTTGACTCAATCTATTCAATCTCTTTAGCGTTCGTTGGGCAACATGCGACGGAGCATTATCGTGCATGATGACGGAACGTTTTCTGGTAACTAGTGCTGGACACATACGCAGCCATTTCTTATGTATTTGGTCTATTTTTTGGCAATGGTTCTCAGCTGTGATTGCTTCATCATGATTCAGAAGTTGTAGTGATTTAGTTCATCTCTAGACCACCAAACGTTTACCATAATTTTCTTTTAGTGGAACTTTGACTTTGGAAAATGTTTAGGAAGTTTTCTTTTGATTAAGCCATTGTCCTGAAAGTTGTCGGTTGTCATATAGGATTTATTTATCGTCACATATCCCAATAGGATCGAGGAATGGATCATTTTGTGCACAAAATTTAAAAAAAAAACAGAACAGACTTAATATTAGCGTTTTTTGTTTTCGTTGAATTCATGTGGTATCCATTTGTCCAACTTAATAGACTTTCCAACTTTGTTCAAATGTTCCGGAATTGATTCAATATGTGCACATAACTTTCTTGCATGATCCTGAAAAATGGTGCAAATAATTTACCTTCAACATTATTTTTAACTTCTTGTTTTCAACTGAAAATTGACATCGTCATACTTTTGTATCTTCAAATGTAACTTCTCTACCATGAAATTTCTGAAACTAACGTTGCACTATGCATTCTTTAACAGTTTTTTCTCCCGAAACTTTATTTCTAATTCGAGCAGTCTGACCTGCACTTCTTCTTCTCTGTGTCAAGGACGTAGGCGATCATGGGATTCCAAGTCTTTTATCCCTGGTGGCTCTTAGCACACTTTCTCCTGTTACCCCACCCAAACCCCGCTCTGTCATCCACCTGCTCAGACCCTTCTATGTTGTCCGCTACTTTTCCTCTCTTCTTTCCTTCTGACCAGTATCAGATTTTCCAAGCCTTCCTTCCTCAGCGCATGTCCCAAGAACTTCAGCTCTCTCTTCCTTATGCTTAGTATTAATTTTCTTTTCGTTTCCATCCTTTCTAAAACCTCATATCTGCATTACTGTTATATATTCTTTTGCTGCGGTGTAAAATTTTGCTCAATAGTGTATCCGCAGTGAACGATGCAAGGCCGGCAAGATTTGAAAGATTGTTTTGAAATGCCAGTGATTGCAAAAACTCATGGGGAAGACTGAATTTTGTTTTGATGAACATTGAGATCGAAATCAAGGAAATAAGCACTCGAAATATAAACAAAGTGTGGAACAGAAGTATCACTTGACCAGCGAGGCTCGCCTATTTAATAGTTCGGAAGACATTAGAGATTAGAGAGAGAGAGAAAGACAGAGACAGAGAAGAGCACCCAGGAGTCAACTACGACCCCCCCCCCCCGTGTGCATTCGTGCCCACTTTCAACCAAATCTCTACCCCATACAAACCAAGTCACTGAAAATAAGAATATATATATATATATATATATATATATATATATATATATATATATATATCTGTATTCGATGTTCATAGTTTGTCGGCCAAGATGATGGTCAGCTTTGGTTCCAGTTTTAGTTTTCGTCCAATGGGTATATATCAATTCCTGAAATAGGTGCCCTGTGACTTGCTGTTTTTTGTTTTTGTTTTTTTTTGTTTTTTGTTTTTTTGTTGTTTTTTTTGTTGTTGTTTTTTTTTTGGAGTGGGGGGTTTAAACAGATTGATCGACCCTGTTTACCACGCTAAGTAAACACTGGACGATTGTTGTATAGACATCGACTTAAGGTAAGTGACTTTTTCGTTTGCCTATGTGTACTCTTCTCTGGTGTTTATTATAGCAGAAAAAAGTTGCTTGTTCAAACAAAAACTAAAAATGGAACGGCATACTTTTTGCAGTTTTGTGCAGATTCTGAACGTGGAAATAGGGTGTGTGCGTTTTTTCGTGCACATTAAGGAGAGTAATGAGCGCATGTCCTTTCTCGCGGTTAACAACAGATAATCATCTTGTTAACAGTATAAACAGGTTACTGTTGAAAAGAGGTGGGTAAAAAAACACCTCACCGAGTTCGGACATTAACGCACCAGCACGCCACTTTCGCTCACAAAACTTGGGTCTTGAGTCACTTCGCAAAGTTGTTGCATGCTGTGATCATCTCTCCAAGAACGATAGTCACATCCTTAACTAACTGACCATTGTCAAAGTTGAAATTATGTCTCTTGATCAGAGAGTATATGTTAATTTCATTTTATTTGTTCGTTTAATAGCACATCAACGCCTTATGGGTCATTTAATGCCGAAATTTAATTTTATTGTGGGCTTTGAAGTAATAAAAATGTAATTCAACTTTCACAACTGAATACATTTTTATATCATTACACCCCAAGCAAGGCGTTAACACAACTGATATATTAAAACCATTTCGTTAATCTCTTCTCCAAGCTCCACAGAATATGATGTGAATCGCCATCGATTTGTCCACTAAGCCTTCATGTTATGAATTCGAGTTGTCTTTTTTTTTTTTAATCATTTCACCCCGAGCAAGGCAGAAACGCCACTGATGTGCAGGGGGTTACATAAATGTAAAAAGATTAATTAGAAAAGAGTGAGGAGTACAAGCTAGTTAGAAAGGAACAATAGAAAGCTGAGAAAACAGGTGCAATGACAGATACATAGGCGGAGAGAAAGGGAAGGTTATACAGGGGAGGGGAGAGAGCTAGAGTCCAGTGGTTAGTAGATGAGTATTAACTTTGCATTTAAATTTCTGGAGGTCCTAGCCGTCAGGAAAGCAAGAATACGGGAGTGAGTTCCACAGGCGGGAAGTGCGAGAGAGGAAGCTGCAGGAGTAGAATTGTCGTCTGCATTTGGCTAACCTGACTGTGAATGGGTGGGACCCAGTTGCCAGTCTGTTTGCACGGGTAAACACCTGTTGAGGAGGCATCAGTGACTTAAGCTCATCCGAGCAGAAGCCATGAAAGTATTTATAGAAGAGACAGAGGGAGGCCACATTTCGACGATGGGAAAGTGGCTGCAGTTGAGTCGCCAGATCAGTACCTATCACATTACAGACTCTCCTTTGGAGCTTGTCAAGAACACTGAGGAGAACGGCAGGGGCACCTGACCATAAATGGCAGCAGTACTCCATGCTTCATTCTAAATATAATTTAACCCATTATTCTATCACTTATTCTTTAAATTATTAATGCTCCTCCCAAAAACGACTGCTGAATATTAATTAATTAAAGGTATAAATCGAAAAACTGTTTCCCAATTTTCATAAAGTTATTATTACTAATTATTTTTTATAAACCTATAATTTACACCGTATAATTGTTTTAATTAATTGTGGATTTTAGAGCGGACATGAATGGTTAGATACTTTTCTTTTTCACTTCTGCTCAATACAGAAAAAGAAATACCATTTATTTTTATTATTTTTTTTTTTGACCAAACCAAAACTATCGATGAAAACTTCAAAAAAATTCAAAGCGAAAAAGAAATCGTCGCTAACTCGTGGAAAACCTTCAACGTATCTAAACGGAATTTAATGGGGAGATTTCATACGACTTTCCTTTGCGTTTCACCAACGACATATACCCGTATTTTGTTTTTTGTTTTTTTTTTCCAGTAGACTCTGTTTATTTTTAAATGTTTACGCATGTAAACCCGGTATTCTACGGGGTTTTTTTTTCGTTTTTTTTTCGTTTTTTTGGGGGTTTTTTTTTGTGTGGATTTTCAATCGCCAATGACAATCTTGTTCCAGTTTTTTGTTGTTTTTTTGTTTCTGTGTTTGTTTGTTTTTTTTATTATTTATTTGTTACCGTCCAAAACAGACGACAGTTTAAATGTTCTGGCTAATGTTCGTTTCTATTCGTTCCAGAACTTGTTCTCCTAAATTCAGAATTGCTAAATTCTCTATAACACTAGACTGATCTCACAAATAATAAAGATGTAAATTTTAAAAACAAGACATTTCTAAGATTTCCTTAGCATTGTGCAGAAAATCGCGTTGGGAACTTTTGCACTAACCTCATAGCGAGAAACGTTTATAAAGCCGTGTTGCCTAATCGGATGTTGTCTTCAATCTTCATTTTTTATCCTCTCTTTCTTGCTTCCTCAGATAATTTATATTCTGATTTTTAAAGATTTGTTATGAATACAAATACAATTTAGATTAGCGCTGCCCTTTCTTTGTGTCTCTCTCTTTCCATCTCTTCATTTCTCTTCTTTCTCTTTCTCTCTTTGTTTGAAACAATCGTTCAAATTCTTACCTTACGCTAGTTCATTATTACCACTTTTTATTTATTAAATGATTTAAATTTTGAGTAGAAAAAGTTAAAGGATAAAAAGGAGAAGATAGAAAATGGACAAGATGAATGGGGTGGCAGAAAATAGAAAGAGAAAAAATGAGAAGGAAGGGAAAGAAAAAGACAAAGAAAGTGGTTGATAAGGAAAAAGAATAAGTATAAAAAGGTGAAGAAGAAGAAATTAAGAAGAAGGAGGGGTGTCAAAGAAAGAAAGAAAGAAAGAAAGAAAGAAAGAAAGAAAGAAAGAAAGAAAGTAACAAGAAGAAGAAGAAAGATGTCATAGAAAAAAGAAAGAGAAGAAAAATGAAGAGGAGAGAAAGCGGGAGAAGAAAAATAAAAAGAAAGAAAGAAAGAAAGAAAGAAAGAAAGAAAAGAGTAACAAGAAGAATAAGGACGTGTCATAAATGAAGTAAGAGAAGAAAAATGAGGAGTGGAGAAAGAGTTAGAAGAAAAAATAAGAAAGAAAGAAAGAAAGAAAGAAAGAAAGAAAGAAAGAAAGAAAAAGAGTAAAAAGAAGAAGAAGAGAAAGAAAGATGCGTCATAGAATGAAGTAAGAGAAGGAAAATGAGAAAGGGAGAAAGAAGAAGGAGAAAAAATAAGAAGACGGCAAAGAAGAAAAATGAAAAATAAAGAAAGAAAGTGAAGAATAAGAAAGTGCAAGAAGAAGGAGAAGAAATAATAATGAAAGTCAAAAGAAGAAGTAATTAAATTGTATCAGTGAAAAATAAGAAGAAAAGTTGAGAAAAAAGAAAAAACAAACCATTAACAAAAAAAAATAATAATTGATATTATTTTTTTTTTCATTTTCTTTCTGCACTAGTAACCGATTAAGTGTTCAATATTTTTTTAAGGCGAAACATGAGTAAAACTCGTTAAATCTCTGTATATAACATTCAAAGCCTGCGGCTATGAAGCCGAGCAAGACGCTAAATGGAGAAGAACGAACTTGTTTTCTGCTTTCAGTGTGCGCGCTGTTAACCACTACGATAATTAAGGGAAAGAGACAGGAGAAAAACGGAGTCAATAAAAAAAAATAACAAAATTGTTTGCTAATTCAATATCGATATCCTTAGAATAACAAACCAATAACTGCATAATTAGAGAACAAGTCCTTGCGTACGACAATCATTGATATGCATTATACAGACGAGAAGAAGAAGAAAAAAGGCAGAAAATAAAAGGTAATGGGCTGGGTATTGCGAGGAAGTGGCAAATATATCTGACCATATATTGCGCTTTATCCCATTTCATTGTCTAAAAGACACAGGTAATTTATTCCTGCCTTTATTATTAATATGAATATAGTATTTTCCTCTTTAACATGACTCTTGGTCTCAAACTTATTATATTATAATATAATTCCGCCTGTTCAGTAGAACGTTAAGCGCTGTCAATACTTCATAAATAATGGACTAATACCATGTTAAATTTTTCATTCGCTCTGCTATGACGAAAGAAGAAAAAAATTTAACAGTAAATATGGCTGCCATTCAAGTACATTCTCCATAATCGTAATGGTAATATTTGATCGTGAATAAAGACGGAAATGATATATTAGAGACGCTGTTTGGTTTCAGTGAAAGAAAAAAAGGAAAATATATAGTCGATAACGTTCGTGTGTTTAACATCTGCTTCAATGAAATAGAAAACTTTTCTTTTTTTTTCATTTCTACAAATATTTTTATGGTAGCTGTTCTGGTGAGGTTTTTTTTTTTTTTTTTCACCCTGGTGCTCTATCCACGTGAAAAACTGAGTGCATGGTCATCAGCAAAAGGTACAACCCAAAATGCTAAATAAATGTGGGGAATACCAGAATCAAGCAAGTACAAAAATTTCACTACCTAGGAAGTGTCCTAATTGAAGATGGAAAGTGCGACACGGAGATCCGAAGGCGAATTGGCATGGCAAATGACGCGTTCCAGAAGCTGAGCAAAGTACTAACACACAGGAAAATCTCACTGGAAACAAAGAAAAGAGTGCTGGAATGCTACGTGATGTCAGTTCTTCAATACGACAGTGAATGCTAGATAATATCATCGAAACTGAGGACAAAACTGGAAGCAGCGGTAATGTGGTTCTACAGAAGGATGATGCGGATATCGTGGACTGAGCATGCAAGCAACGATGAGGTGTTGGAAAGAATGGCAACAAAAAGGAAATTAATACTGAGCATCAAAGTTCCTGGGACACGCAATGAGGAAGGAGAGTTTGGAGAACCTGATACTGACTGGCCAGATAGAAGGAAAGAGAGACAGAGGAAGGCAGCGGATAACATATTTGCAGGGCCTGATCAGATAGATGACGGAACGGGGGTTGCGAGGTGTAGCAGAAGCAAACATACTAAGAACCACAAGGGATAGGGAGACGTGGAGAACCATGCTCGCCTACGTCCTGAAGGGACAGGGCACATAGAAGAAGAAGACTAGATTGGCATCTAGGTCCAACCTACTTACCGTTGAAATAGTTAAATTCAACCGCTACTTCTACTCGTAAAGTGTCTTTTACCCTACTTCCTGTCGGTGGAACTCCTTTCCTTTTACTTGCTTCCCAGATATCTTCAGAACTTTAAATACAATGTCAATTGCTAACGTCTGTCTTCTTGAATCCTATTCATCTTTTATCTTTTCTTCAATATCCACCGAATCCATTGGATACTGAATCCCCTGCGCACTAGTGGCGGTCTCGCCTTGCTTGGGATGAAATGATTAAATAAAAAAATTAAAATTTTGCACACATTTTTTTTATTTGTACACACATTTAAAAAATAATGGCCTACACTCATACTTATGAGGTAGTTGCAATATTTTGTTAAACATGTTCAGCTCAAGTGTTTAATGATGCAATTGGATAATTCTACAAAAATTATATGTTTTTTTGTTTTTTTAATAATCATTTCACCTCAAGCAATGCAGTTTTACAGTTACTAGTGCGCAGGGGGTTACATAAGAGGAGAGTGATGAGAAAGAGGAACAGTTCATAGGAGGTGTCACAATGGGTAAGAGAAGGATGAGAACACTAGTGTGAAGAGAGCTGATGAGAATAGAGTGAACGGGGAAGAGAACATTAGAGAAAGGATGCGAATCAGAGAGACAGGAGATGGCAATTGACCTTACATTTAAATTCTTTGGGATCGTAGCTGTCAGGGAAGCAAGTATACGGAAGGAAATCCCACAAGCGGGAAGTGCGAAAAATGAATCTGGTAGAGTTGAAGTTGCGGTTACATTTTATTGGTTTCACTGTAAAAGGGTGGGACCTAGTTGCTAGTCTAGTAGCTCGAGTAAATTCATGCAGAGGGCGTACCAGGGAGCTTGTTCGCTCATTAGCTAAGAGCTATGATTCATCAGATAATTTAAATTACAAAGCCGATAATATTCACTAGTTGTTATTTATATTAAATCCGACCATAAACCTTTTTCAGTCAAATCCGACCTTAAAACTTTTTTAGAGTAGGCAACTATTAATCAGTCACTTTCTTTCTTTCTTTCTTTCTTTCTTTCTTTCACGTTAAACAATAAACCTTTTTTTGATTAGGCAACTATTTATCAGTCACTTTCTTTCTTTCTTTCTTTCTTTCTTTCTTTCTTTCTTTGTCTTTCTTTCTTTCACGTTAAACAATAAACCTTTTTTTGATTAGGCAACTATTTATCAGTCACTTTCTTTCTTTCTCTCTTTCTTTCTTTCACGTTAAACAATAAACCTTTTTTGATTAGGCAACTATTTATCAGTCACTTTCTTTCTTTCTTTCTTTCACGTTAAACAATAAACCGTTTTTGAGTAGGCAACTATTTATCAGTCACTTTCTTTCTTTCTTTCTTTCTTTCACGTTAAACAATAAACCGTTTTTGAGTAGGCAACTATTTATCAGTCACTTTTTTCTTTCTTTCTTTCTTTCACGTTAAACAATAAACCTTTTTTTGATTAGGCAACTATTTATCAGTCACTTTCTTTCTTTCTTTCACGTTAAACAATAAACCGTTTTTGAGTAGGCAACTATTTATCAGTCACTTTCTTTCTTTCTTTCTTTCTTTCACGTTAAACAATAAACCTTTTTTTGAGTAGGCAACTATTTATTAGTCACTTTCTTTCTTTCTTTCTTTCTTTCACGTTAGTGACTGATAAATAGTTGCCTGCTCAATGGAGCTCTATGCTTGGAACATCAAGGTCTCACCCAATCTCAAGTGAGAAAATGCTGGAAAAATAATCAGCTCATTATGTTTCCCCAGGAAGTACCTTCCTTCTGCCATGATTCATCTTTAGAAGATTAAATAAAAAGATTCAGTATTTCTGTAATATCTTCATTTCTCAGAATTCATAAAGTTCAGAATAGTTTACGCGTTCTTATAAAGAAAACATATACTTCTTTCATTTAACTACCACAGAGTCCTTTTCTTCCTTCCATCAGCATGGCTGGCACCAAACTCCAGGAGAGCAACCCACTGTGCCTGCTTGGTCTCACACTTTCCCCTGATATGAATTATAAGGCAAGAAAAGTTGGTTCAATGTGAATCTCGACAGAATTGATCTTGCACATTTATGAATTTACCATTCTATCGTGCATTGAAAACTATTGCCATATCTGTTTTACTGATCCCGCTATACATTGTCGTCAAGTGTCATGCGTGATACACGCTTTGGGCGATCATGTCTCGAAAAAGAAATAACGGACTGGACAGAAGATTATCCGGCAGTAGGTTGCCATTAATTTCTGCGGTAGACTGGTTGCCAGCCAAGGCGGTAAAACCCCATCTGTTCTACTATTTAACCCATAACTGGAGGGAAGAGACGGATTAATACCTTACTTAGGGGTATTTGCGCATAAGTGAATGCAAACTGTCGCGTGCGTTAGGTCTCGACTGTCTATCTCTGGCGCACCGTCACCGGCTTCCGTGGTTCGTTGCTGCTATTTGCCGTTTGCCATTGCCGCTGCCGCCTCTGCCGCCGCCTCTGCCGCCGCCTCAGCTGCCGCCTCAGCCGCCACCTCTGTCGCTACCTCTGCCTCTGCTGCCGAGAGGAGCTGACAACGACTGCGACTACTACGACGCCACCGCCGCCACGAAGTAAAGTCTTCATCTGGTACAGTTCTTTATTTCTGATTTCTGATTCTGCAGTCCACAATGTTCAAAAACAGGCTTAACACGCTCAAAGTCATTTTAACTATCGATTTTAGAAATGTTATAAGAATAAGGAAGACAGATAATGTTGCATATATCTGAGAGTTTGGATAACTATTTCTGAACAGGTTTGACGCCATTTAAAAGTTTTGATCTTAGGAGCTTATTTAAAATCATGACTCAACTTTTCAGGTTGATGTTTTGGTTTTGTAGCTATTTGTAGCGTTTGGCGAAACAATATATTATCTGTTCAGTTTCTGCACCTCTTATAACAAATCTGTCATAACTGATTCGTACACCGCCTTATTTTAAATGTTTAGTATTTACTAATTCCACATACTGAAATGTTATGAATGATTCAGAATAGATACTATCACTGCTTTCATTTCAATTCCAGTTTGTAGTTTCTGTTTTGGAACGGTATGTGTTGCAATGGATATCGACTTGGAATAAGAACTCAAAACCAGTTGAATCCGTTGAATTCAATTGTAATATAATAATCTGGCCCCACCTGAAGAAGGAAGCTGATGCAAGCGGGGGCGTTTTCCGGCCGTTGAAAGGAACGGATGTTTGTTTGACCTTATTTCCGGCAGTAGCGGAAATGGCTACAAGAGGCAGACAGAACAGGTGTCCCTGAGAATTTACGTAGGCGTCGCGTGATCAAGGCAAAGCCGGAAGAAACGAGTCCCGGTTTTGGAAGATATATAAAGACTGCGAAAACACGGATTCGCCAGTCACAGTCAGTCAGTCAGTCTCGACAGACGAGTCAGTCAGTCAGTCAGTCTCGACAGACGAGTCTAGGCAGGAGAGTAGAGGAGCAACAGATACGACACCCCCCCGTCACCCTGTCAACCTTGGAAGAGCGCTCCCTCAACTCTCTGTTCACTAGGCTACACGGTCCATCGTTCATCAATAAAAATATAGCTCATATTTTTATATATACACCCGTGTTGTCTGTTCGTCGATATAACTGGAACCAGCATTCGCTAGATATATAACACAATTACGCACAAATACCCTTGGGAAAGGTATTAATCCATGTTTTCTCCCTCCAGATATGGGTTGGAAATCAGGAAATATTGGGTTCTGTATCCTTTGTTGGCAACCAGTCTACCACAGAAAGAAATGGCAACCTACTGCAGGAAAGCATTCTGCCTGGTCAGTCATGGATCAAAAGAGACATGATCGCCCAAGCATGTATCACGTATTGCACTGATATAGATAGACTGATATTTTGGGTCTTATTTCCTGAAACATTTGATCGAAGATGTTGATTTTCTGTTCAAGATTATTCTTATCTAAACTATGAATTTCATCAGCATATCCCCAACCCCATCCCACCCCGGTCGTTATCAGTACATTAGTCTCGAGAGGGAAATCAGGGGCGTTTTCTTCCTTTGGTAGATTCATCTGGGATGTGGTATGGCATGCTTAAATGATAAATACTTTTATTTTTTAATCATTTCACCCCGAGCAAGGCATTCCACTGCCACTATTGCGCAGGGGGCTTACAAAGAGGAAAGTGATGAGAAAGAGTGGTTAGATATAGGCAATGTCAGGAAGGTTAGAGACGTGGATAAGGGTTGGGTAGATGGGAAGAGTGTTTGAGAAAATGGGTACGAGTTAGTGTGTTAGGAGGTGTCTGTTGACCTTACATTTAAACTCTTGGAGCAAGTATGTGGAAGGGAATTCCACGGGCAGGAAGTGCGAGAAAAGAAGCTGATGGAGTAGAAATTTCGGTTACATCTTATCTTTTTTACTGTAAAAGGGTGGGAACTAGTTGCTAATCTAGTATCTCGTGCAAATTTGTACCTAGGGGTCACCAGTGATCTAAGTTCATCGGAGCGGAAGCCGTGAAAGTATTTATAGTAGAGCCACAGGGAAGCCACGTCACGCCGGTGAGAGAGTGACTGCAGGTGGTCTGCCAAGTCGGTATCGATCACATTACAGATTCTCCGTTGTATTTTGTCAAGAACCTCGAGGAGAATAGCAGGGGCACCCGACCAGAGGTGGTAGCAGTATTCTATACACGGGTGGATGGTAGATTTATACATGTGCACAATAGATTCAGACGGGGAAAGCTTCCAGGCCCTGCACAGAGAACCTTTCATAGCAGCGGATTTAGCAATGGATTCGATATAGTTATTCCACTTGAGGTCCGCTGAGAGTGTGAAGCCAAGCAGAAGTAGTGTTTTACTCTCTGGGAGGCAAGCCTGTTCCATGCTAATGAGAGGTAGGTGCGATTGTCTATGATGGTTAATTGATAGTAGCATCGTTTTTGGAAGCATTAAAATTTACGAGCCATTTCTTACCCCAGTCCACTACGGATTGGAGGTCCTTTTCAAGCTCAACAGCGAGGTTTGCTTTGTCCCCCACACCAGATTTTTGATCGAGGCGAGAGTAAACTGTGGTGTCATCGGTGTACATGCTGACTTGGGATCTTATGGCATCGGGGAGATCAGAAAGAGCGTAGGGCCTAGGATAGAGTCTTGAGAGACACTCGCGTTCGTATGGTAGTTTTGGGAGGCATGTCCGTTTAATGCCACCTTCATTGTGCAGTTAGAGAGGAATGACTGGATTAGGTAAAAAAATGTCCATTTATACCATAACTCCGCAGTTTGCGTAGAAGTCCAGCAAGCCAGCCTCTGTCGAACGCTTTGGAGATATCCAAGGCAACGGTTCTGGTTTCACCATTCTTGTTGAGAGCCTGGTATATGTACTCGGTGATGGTCGTTAGCATACCAGCAGTAGACCTAGTAAAGCGGAAACCATACTGCTTGTCTGATAGGAGCCTGTGGGCTGTGAGATGCTGAACCACCTCGACGTTGATAATGGCTTCGAACACTTTGCCAAAGATCGGAAGAAGGCTGATAGGGTGGTAATTTGCTGGGACCAAGGGTTCTCCAGTATTCTTAATTATAGGTACTACAGAGGAAGACTTCCAACAGGCAGGAAAGCAGGGAGAAGATAAGCAGAGGTTGTAGAGCTTAGAAAGGACAGAGGAGAGTTCATGGGCACATTTCTTGAAGACTATGATTGGGATTCCGTCCGTCCGCTCATTTTGTGAGGGTCAAGTTTTGAGATTATGTTAGAGACCAGCGAGGGTGTAATGTGGACGTCAATCAGTTGAGCCTTGGTTCTAGGTGGGAAGTCGAGGGTAGATACTCCAGATGAATCCACTCACGAATTGGTCAAGAATCTGCGAGCAAAGCATTCAGCCTTGTCCGCTGAGGAGGTGAGGACCTCAAATTCATTGATTATGTGGGGTATTAAGGTCTTACTCTTGTTAAGCACGCTTTTAAAAAGTCGCCAGTAGTCTGTGGAACCGAACTTACAGGATGCTATGTGTTGCTTTTATTATGGCAACAAACAACATCTTAGCTTCGTCAAGTATCTTTTTACACTTATTAAGAGCTGAGGCGAAAAGGCGCCTGTTTGGTCCGACGCGTAGCTTCGATAAAACCGGGAGAAATCATTCTGGTGGGCAACGGCGTCCAAGCAAGCGGGCGAGAACCAAGGAGACGAATAGGAATTAATCTGAAATTTCTTGGCAGGGATGAAAGGATGATGCCAGCCTTAACACAAGAGGAGACCTCGAATGCACAGTCTTCGATGGGAAGACTAAAAACGTTGTTCCAAGGGACGTCACACAGGAAATCTCGGAACGAATCCCAGTCTGTTCTTTCGTAGCAGTAGGATATTCTGCTTGTCTGGGTTTCTTGGGTAGAGTGGGAGTGGAATGAGATGTTGACGGAAACTACGGCGTGGTCAGAGTTTCCGAGAGGGCAGAGCTGCCCGGTGCAAGAGTCTGGGATGGAAGTGAAGGAGAGGCATAATTGTGAGTCCTTTCCGTTAGGGTTATTGGAGAAACGCGTGGGAAGTCCACCACTTGCGTAAGAGATTGGGTGATTAAAAAATTTATGTCATGGACACCAGCAAGGACGGTGACAGGGTTTTCAAGCCACTTGGTGTGATGGGCGTTAAAGTCACCAAACACAAATCTATAGGCAGATGGATGAGAAGAAATGGCCTTGTCGATATTGTTAGAGATGCTATCAAGTACCTAACAGTCAGAGGAGGAGGGGGAGCGGTAGAGAAGGAAAAGATAGCTAACCGAGCTTAGAAGTGAGAGACGGAAGCACATGAAAGAATGATCCAGGGATTCAACAGAGATGTCACCCTAGCTAGAGGGAGGTGTTCGCTGACATAAACACCAAGCCCATGCATATAGACATTGGAGTCCTTCCTGAAGAGAGAAAGGTGACCAGGGACGTAAAACTCAGAAGAGGGGATAGAAGGTTAGCTTCACATAGAACTAAGATATCAGGTGAGTTAGTTTGAAGGAATGATTCTACGCTGTAAAAGTTAGTGCGGACACCTCGAATGTTTGCGAAGGAGACGCAGACAGGTTTGGGCGTTTTCTGACTAGCTGGTTTAGTTTTGCTATTTTGTTTGCTTGTTTTCATAGTGATTTAGTTAAAAGGAGAGGTCTTGAGTAGAATCAGTCGGTCACTGTTTGCAGCATGTGAAGGATAGAAACTGGCGCAGCCTGCAACATGATGTTGCCTCGGGGTTGCCCACCGGAGGTTCATGCAGGGACGCCCGTCCATGCGCGATATGGCACTACAGGCACCCCGATATTATTCAACTGTTGATCAGAGCAGCTTCTCAAAACGCTACGCAAGAGTTCGGGCTCCTAACTACCGGTCGGAAGCAGCAACCAGGAAACTGCCAACCCGGTACCCTGAGAATGAAGAGACGTTGCCACCATACTCAATCAATGCAAAGAGCTTCCAGCTGAACTAACACTAACGAAGGAGAAATTAAATGAACCGGGAACCCCTTCCTAAACAAGAAACAAGGCGATCACCTCTGCTCCTGTTCAAAAGAAGGGGGTGGAATGTGAAACCGGACGATAATAGGTAATATCTACTCCAATTTTTAAAAAAAGTAAATTATATCTCTTTACATTTGCTTTTGTAAATCCGCAGCGCATAACCTAGAAAAAAGAATTAATAGCCTAGGGCTCTCATTTCTTCATTGACAGATTCCTGGTGATGTTTGAAATGTTGCCATATTGGCGTTCTCGTCAGACATCGATGAGAAGAGGAATTTTTATTAATATGGTCATATGCCAGTGGTGTTGAATTTAAATAGTTTCTTTGGTAAGGTTTTCTTGGAACACTTTTGATGAACTTTGATTTTTGGTTAAGATTATCGTAATTCAAACTATGAATAGCTATATTTTACTTTTATTAAACAATGTATATTTGTAAAATTATCTTGAAAAAAAAGAAAGAAAGAAGGAAAGAGAAAAAGAAAAGCAAAACCTCAAAAAAGAAGTGTGAAAGGGAATGGAACAAAGTCAGTATATTGTTTAACGAAAGAAAGAAAGAAAGAAAGAAAGAAAGAAAGAAAGAAAGAAAGAAAGAAAATAGAACGAAAGAAAGAAAGAGAAAATAGAAAGAAAGAAAGAAAGAAAGAAAGAAAGAAATAATAGAAAGAAAGAAAGAAAGAAAGAAAGAAAGAAAGAAAGAAAATAGGAAGAAAGAAAGAAAGAAAGAAAGAGAAAATAGAAAGAAAGAAAGAAAGAAAGAAAGAAAATAGAAAGAAAGAAAGAAAGAAAGAGATAATAGAAAGAAAGAAAGAAAGAAAGAAAGAAAGAAAATAAAAGGAAGAAAGAAAGAAAGAAAGAAAGAAAATAGGAAGAAAGAAAGAAAGAAAGAAAGAAAGAAAGAAAATAGGAAGAAAGAAAGAAAGAAAGAAAGAAAGAAAGAAAATAGGAAGAAAGAAAGAAAGAAAGAAAGAGAAAATAGGAAAAAAGAAATGAAAAGCATGAAGATTAGATATACTGAAAGACACAAAAATGAGTCTAACTGAGAGACGAATAGAGAAAAAGAAAGTACAATATGTAAATGGGCGATGTGAAGAAACAAGCAAAGGTAGAAAATGAGTGCAGCTGAGTAACGAGAAAAAAAGAAAAATGAGTATAATAGGCAAAAAAAAGAAAGAAATATAAAAAAAAGCGATGAGAAGAAGGAAAATAAGAATAATAAAAATGAGTGGAAATGAGCGATGAAAAGAAGGAAAAAATTAAAAAAAGACGGAAAGAAATAAAAATAAATAAATGTAAATGAACCGTTAAAAGTCAGAAAAAAGAAAGGGAGCCAGAAATAAAGAAAGAAATCTGAAAAAATAATAACAAATGAGCGTTGAGAAGTAAAAAGCCAAAAGAATAAGAAATAAATATAAAAATGACTAAGTGTACAATGAGAAGTAAAAAAAGATTAAAATGTATTTAAATGAGAAGTATGATGGAAAGAAAGAAAAAAAACGAAAAAAAAGAAAGAAAAGGGTAAATTTTCGTTTTAAGTCCCTTCACTTTTCCCCTAAATTTATCCAAAATAGTATTATCTCTGTGCAAATGTATATGCTGAACTCAAATCAACTGTTAGTTATTGAAGAAACTTACCTTTTTCTTTTTTTATCTAAATGTCCATTGAAGAAAAAAAAACGAACGATATCTTTCACTTTTTCTCTCCCGTAACTATCACGAAGTCATGTAATTAACTGCAGAATGACGGACTGCGCATGTGATCGAATTTTGGCAGATTTTTCTTCATTTACTGATTCTTCCGGCGATGTACTTCCGGTAATTAAAGTAATGCGCTATTGTATTTCTATGCTTATTACTCTCAAAGAAGGAAGTACATGGCCGGAAGTTTCAGTAAAGGACGAAATTCGACCAAAAATGCTGCCTACGTAGAACGTCATTCTGCAGTTAATTACATGACTTCGTGAGAGTTACATGAGAGAAAAAGTGCGAGATATAGTTCGTTTTTTTAATGGACTTTCAAAGCATAAAAGGTAAGTTTCTTCAATAACTAATTGTTGATCTGAGTTCAGCATATACATTTGCACAGAAATAATGCTATTTTGGATAAATTTGAAGGAGGGGAAGCCTTCGGGACCTGAAACGAAGATTTACCAAGAAAAAGAGTTAAAAAAAATGTAAAGGAGCCTTTAGAAGAAACAAACAAACAAGCAAAAATATAAAAATGAATGTAATTAAACGATAAGAAGAAAGATAAAAGAAAGAAAAAAGAAAGAAAAAAGAAAGAAAAAAGAAAGAAAAAAGAAAGAAAGCTAAAAATGAGTGTAAATGAGTGATGGGAAGAAAGAAAAAACAAACAAACAAAAATATAAAATTAAATGTAATTAAACGATGAAAAGAAAGAAAGAATGATAAAAATGAGTGTAACTGAGTGATAGAAATTAAGAAATAAACCAAAAACAAGAAAGGAGGTATCCATGTAATTAGTTGATGAAAAGAAAGATCAAAATATGCGTAAACTGGGGATGCGATGTACGAACGAAAGAAAGAAAGAAAGAAAGAAAGAAAGAAAGAAATGAGTATAAATGCACGATGAGATGTAAGACAAAGAAAGAAAGACATAAAATACGTGTAAATGAGTATTGAGAAGAAAGAAAGAAAGATAAATATATGTAAGTAAGCCATGAAAAAAAAAATAAAAAGAAAGAAAATAGGCGTGTAATTGAGCGAGGAAAAGAAAGAAAGGAAAAAGAAAGATGTGTGTAAATGCGCGATGAAAAATATGAAAAAAGAAAGAAAGAAAGAAAACCTGGCAGAAAGAAAGAAAGAAAGACAGAAAGAAAGAAAGAAAGAAAGAAAGAAATGACTGTAAATGAGCAATGAGAACGGAAGAGAAAGCAAGAATTAAAGAAAGCAAGGAAAATGATAATGTAAGTGTAAATTCGCGATGGGAAGAAAGAAAGAAAGAAAGAAAGAATATGAAAATGTGAGTAAATGAGCAATGAGTAGTAAGAAAGAAAGATAAAAATTAGTGTAACTGAGTGATGAGAAGAAAGAAAGAAAGAATATGAAAATGTGAGTAAATGAGCAATGAGTAGTAAGAAAGAAAGATAAAAATTAGTGTAACTGAGTGATGAGAAGGAAAGAAAGAAAGAATATGAAAATGTGAGTAAATGAGCAATGAGTAGTAAGAAAGAAAGATAAAAATTAGTGTAACTGAGTGATGAGAAGAAAGAAAGAAAGAATATGAAAATGATGAGTAAATGAGCAATGAGTAGTAAGAAAGAAAGATAAAAATTAGTGTAACTGAGTGATGAGAAGAAAGAAAGAAAGAATATGAAAATGTGAGTAAATGAGCAATGAGTAGTAAGAAAGAAAGATAAAAATTAGTGTAACTGAGTGATGAGAAGAAAGAAAGAAAGAATATGAAAATGTGAGTAAATGAGCAATGAGTAGTAAGAAAGAAAGATAAAAATTAGTGTAACTGAGTGATGAGAAGAAAGAAAGAAAGAATATGAAAATGTGAGTAAATGAGCAATGAGTAGTAAGAAAGAAAAAAATTAGTGTAACTGAGTGATGAGAAGAAAGAAAGAAAGAAAGAAAGAATATGAAAATGTGAGTAAATGAGCAATGAGTAGTAAGAAAGAAAGATAAAAATTAGTGTAACTGAGTGATGAGAAGAAAGAAAGAATATGAAAATGTGAGTAAATGAGCAATGAGTAGTAAGAAAGAAAGATAAAAATTAGTGTAACTGAGTGATGAGAAGAAAGAAAGAAAGAAAGAAAGAAAGAAAGAAAGAAAGGGGTGAAATATTTAAAGAAAGCCTAAATTGAAATTATTTAACAACGACGTGTGTAGAGAAACGATAAAGAGAAAAGAATAATTAACTGACACAGATCCAATAAGAAAGAAAAAAATCTAATAAATGTAACCAATACTCTACAGCACATTCTTAAAATACATTGACAAGAATCATTTACAAGTTGTTTTCGCTTAAATGTCACATCCAAATACGCGTGAATATTTGCCTCCCTCTTCGTAGATCTATACGCATATATAAATCAAATTACGATTTGCAACCTGTCAGTGAAATGATTCCCTTTCCATTTCTAGAAAGACGGAAAGCGAGGAACACCTCGCGATACATTTCTGGATCTTCTCATGGGTTGTATTTCAGCGAGACAACCATCATTCGCCTTTGTGTGAAATGTCAATAACTCCAAACATGGCTCGCAATCTTGTTCACGCCATCAAAAGTTGACGCTTTATTTCTGTTGACGCAACGCTATGTGATTTCATCCGAATCGATATCGTCAAAAAACAGAAACAACAGATGTGAATATGAGTTTTTAGTAATCTGTATATTATTCCATCTCTTATTAAATATATATCGTCCTGGTCATGATGATAAACTACATCCGGCAGCAACGGCTCTGAATTGGAGATTTTGAGAAACGTGGAACAACCTCTTAATTACTGTTGTTTCCATGTTCACCCTGGTCCAAATAAATGTTAGGGTCTCAACTATGGGTAAATAGTGAATCCTTAAACAAAAAAATGACAGTACATTTTTTTTATAAAATGAGTAACAATAGAGTTTATGATATACAAAATAAATATTTATTTTAAAAATATACCTTTCTCTGAGAGTATAAAACATATAAAAATTTCTGTAGTTGAAAGGATAAAATTATGTACAAAATATTTAGATTTCAGCATTGAATAACCTATGGAGTTTGATGGGCTGACAAACAAGGTTAATCTACCAAAACTTCATATTTATAGCAAAATTACCAAGAATACCTAGTTAATCAAAATGACCAGCAATACATTTTATCTGTAATTGAAGGCATACAATTTGCATTTAGAATATATTCAGCTGAGGCCATAAATTTTGCTAAAAACAATTTCAAAGCGGCATGGAGGCGATGATATGCCGCTAAACAAAATCAGCCTACCAAGGGTCAGTCTAATTACGCTAAACAATATATGCTATATATATATATATATATGTGCGTGTGTGTGTGTGTGTGTGTGTATTTAGGCAGCATTTTTTCATTGATGCATGTTTCATTAAATAATATAGACAAGTTTTGTCGATTTATTTTATGTAATTTTTTTTCATATCGTCTGATATGCTTAATAGCATTATCGTTGAAAGAGAAAAGAAAATCACAATATTGGCACATGTTTTTATTTAATCCTTTCTGGGGCTTTCTGCTTTCATCCGCCATTATCAAAGACGAAAATAGTGTTGGTTGTAACGGGCAGTGCGCGGGCGATAATAGTTGTCTATTTTGTTTGTGTGGAGGATTGGCGAACACGTGCGTGCATGCTTGAAGCGGAATAGACGATATATATATATATATATATATATATATATATATATATATATATATATACTAACGGCCACCCCAGGTTTTAAAGGAAATTATGTATTTCGTACTATTTTTAGTATTTATTGCCAAATGAAAATAGAATTGTTCTTTTGTTATTATTACTTTGCAAAATTTTACAAGGCAAAGGAAGCAAAGATGAACTTGTCCGAATCACCCTAAATTTTCTTAATTCTTTCATTTATGAAACTGCAAATATAGGTAATTATTAAATATTTATAAATTCATTTGATGCACATGTTATTGCGTAATATTAACGAAAGAACCATTCTATTTTCATTTACAATTACTCACTTGGCAATAAATACTAAAAAATAGTATGAAATACATGTTTTTTAAAAACACTGGGGTCGCCTAATAATTATGGCCGGTAGTGTGTCACGGAGATCCGAAGGCGTTCCAGAAGATGAGCAAAATACTAACACACAGGAAGATCTCAATAGAAACGAAGAAAAGAGTGCTAGACTGCTACGTGATGTCAGTTCTTCAGTACGGCTGTGAATGCTGGACAATATCATCGAAAATGAGGACAAAACTGGAAGCGGCCGAAATGTGGTTCTACAGAAGGATGCTACGGATATCGTGGACTGAGCATACAAGCAACGACGAAGTGTTAGAAAGAATGGCAACAAAAAGGAAATTGATGCTGAGCATCAGGAAGAGACAACTGAAGTTCCTGGGACATGCAATGAGGAAGGAGAACTTGGAGAACCTGATACTGACTGGCCAGATAGAAGGAAAAAGAGACAGAGGAAGGCAGCGGATAACATATTTGCAGGGACTGATCAGGTGGATGACGGAACGGGGGTTGCCAGGAGCAACAGGAGCAAACATACTAAGAGCCACAAGGGATAGGGAGACGTGGAGATCCATGATCGCCTACGTCCTGAAGGGACAGGGCACATAGAAGAAGAAGAAGTGTGTATATATATATATATATATATATATATATATATATATATATATCAGCAAGATACAAGCCACGAGCTTCAACCGAGATCAAACTTGATCAATTTGGTGCAGGCCATAGGCGCATGGAATGAGATAGGGGAAATTTTAGTGTGTTATATATGTGCTGAATAAACACACGCCAGTCAGTGGGATGTGTGTGTGTGTGTGTGTGTGTGTGTGTGTGTGTGTGTGTGTGTGTGTGTGTGGTGCGATGGGTAAATTGTCACTATTTTTATTTTAGCTTCGCGCATGCCCATTGTTTTTTTATTTTGTCGACTGTACAATGTCAGTTGGGCACGGTTTATGAGAAAAAGAGTATCCTGACGCAATCCACACCGCCAGAAATTTGAAAAAGGCATGTTGTACTCCTTGAAATTTGCGCCAGAAGCTATAATACGAACATTTCAGAGGATTCGGAAAGAGTTGGATGATATATCCAGTCAGCTTCATGGCGTTTGGAGTAACCACTATAGATGACGACGTTATCCCTCCATTCATCTTTCGACGGAGACACGGTTACACGCGGACCTATGTCAAGTATCATTGGAAGCTCGCGCTGCCATGAGTCAAACGATGGCTGCTGGAAGTCTTTTTGTCTGGCAGCAGGACTCTGTACCATGCCACACAAGGAGGAAAACCCAGTTATCACTGTTAATCAATTTCTGCCATCACATTACACCTTACATATGGTCACCTAACTCTCCAGACTGCAGCCCCCTTGATTATTATTGAATAGTTGATCGAAAGACCAATAAAGCTCCTTGTAAGCCCAAAGATGAACTTAAAACAAGGATTATGGCAACATTCATCAATTTAAACAAAGAAACCGTCCAGAAGAGTTGTAGGAGATTCTGAAGTCGCCTGTAGGCCGTGGTTGAAGCCAATGCTGATTTTATTGAATAAATTTACTCTTTAGTATTTCAAGATATTTTTGTGTAATTTTGATAAATATATCTGTTAAAACAAAGTCTGCGTTATTTTCATTTTTGCTTAATTTAGACGATAATTCATCCATCGCTCTCTGTAATCTAAACTTATTTATAAATGGAATCTTTTATCAAAAACATTCATTCACTCTTAACAATATCAAAATAATTACAGCCACATCCCAAACTATTATGAATATGATCAAGACCAAAATTACCCATGACAATAACAATTCTGAACAGGTATATATAAAATAAATCTTCACGACAGCTACTCTCAATATATTGAAGAAACTTGCAAAAATAAAAATAAAATTAAAAAGTAAAAAATAGAACTGAAAGTAAAAATTGCACAATGCTGGAAGCTAAAATTTAAAAGGTTTAATTCATAATTGTTAAAAATAATATTTGCAGGGTAAAGAAAGTGGGAAGTAAGGAAGAATGTATCTGTATCAATCTGGGTCTAAGAATTAAAGTATTTTTTCTATAACATCATATCGTCATTAAATTACTTTTTTTTTTGTTAGATGAATTAGGATTATTGATATGGTTTAAGATGACAATGTTTTTATTTTTATTTTCATTTTTATGCTTATTTTATATTTATTTTATTAAAATTTTATAATTTTAATTTTTTTCTATATGAGATATCATGTTTAAATTTTTAAATTTTTACGTTTTATGCTTTACTCTCCTTTACTTTCTTCTCTCTGCATTTTAATATTTTTTATTTTATTTTATTTTGTAATTTAATTTTAAACTTGTAGTCTTAGAATTATTCAATTTTTAATCTAGTAACTTAACTTTATAAGATTTAATCCCATGAATAGCGAGTGAACTTAAATTCAAATCTCTTAAACTGTCTGTTCAAAATATGCACCTGATGAATGCATAACGCAAGAAACTCCGACTCGTGCCATACATGTAGGACAATATATATATATATATATATATATATATATATATATACAAAGAGTTTGTGTCTTTAGCAGAGCAAATTCATGCTCGGCATGGCACTATATATATATATATATATATATATATAAAAGGATAACAAACACATCTACCTTGAACATCCGATTATAAAAGCGTTAACCGTTAAGCCATCAGTCAAAACAAATCGCCAGACGAAATTGAAAAGTTCGAAACCATGGTATCATAACCAGCTAATATTCCCTACCTATATATATATGTGTGTGTGTGTGTGTGTGTGTGTGTGTGTGTGTGTGTGTGTGTAGTAGTAGTAGTAGTAGTAGTAGTAGTAGTGCGCCCGTGGTGTCAGAAATGAGAGCAATTTTAGAATGTTTTAATAGCAGAATACAATTAAACAAAAGTATTGATACAATGTATTGAGCATTGATAAAGCTGAGATAAAGAATGCGCAACTAAAACAGAGGCCAAGAAACCGTTTAATTAATCCGTCCCCTTTATATTTGTAGAGGTTCAATATTATCTATAATTCATTGATTACTCGTGGTATTATATAAATCGCAAGTCGAAGCAAGGCGAACTCTTAATATACATGTTAGTGCCTCACATGAAAGGCTTCAACAAATAAGACTGCAATCTAAGTTACGTTAGAGTAAAAGAGTGATTAATTAAACAATTCGTTTTGCTCGGGAAAAATCTACATTATTCGAGAATTATGCTAATTAGGTGCTAGCCCCTATAAAAAAAAAAAAGGTATGTTGAAGAGAGTTGTCAGTTGTGAAAAGGGAATTTCTAGCATTATCAATTCCGACTTTTGATTCGTGGATTATTATATCCAGCCGAAAGAATTTCTATGAAAAGTTAACGATCAACAAAAGCCCAGAAGACAACCTCATGGAACTAAACTGGTAATTAGAATTTTTTGAATATTTTCATTGACTAAACTAAAAATTATTTTTTATATACAAATATTTGTGGATTTCCAGTAATAGCACTTACACTACTTTGCTAGCCCTAAGGTGTTAAAAATACTTAACCCTTACCTTCCTTTCTCCCTCGTAACACTTCGTCAGGAGACCCAGACTTCTACGTTTGCTGTTTTTTATGCCACAGTTGTATCTTTGTACATATTTTATTTTGTGTTTTTTAGAATATTAAATATCTGTTTGTGATTTAGCTCTGTGTTTTGGTAAAAATATTTTCTTTTCTTTTGTTACAACTTCTAACACGTAACAATATATATACTTGTTTCTAGCCGGGATCAAAACTCGACCGATTTGGTGTCAGGCAGAGTCGCTACCCACTAAGCCATAGGCGCATGGAATCAGAGAAGGGAAATTTTAACGTGTTGTATATAAGCAGGGTATACACACGCCAGTCACCGAAAGAACTCAATTCATTCCTGAAGAGTAATGCATATATCGCAGAAGTGGAAACTGTTTTAAAAAGTTTCTTCTACATAGAGCTCAATCGTAATGAGAGCATAATATATTAGCCATCCACATACAAGCAGGTTTCGCTGTATCACAGCTCTTCAGTGTGGCTAGACGCATCCACTTGCTTCTGGCCGGGATCGAAACTCGACCGATTTGGAGTCGCTGTCAGTCGGAGACGCTGCATAGGCGCATAGATTCAGTCATCCGCTGACAGATCTGTTTCGCTGTATCACAGCTCATCAGTACGGTTAGACATCTTATTGCTTCTAGCGAGGATTGAAACCCGACCGAATTGACATCAGTAGGCCATTCTACTTCTGAACTATATATATATATATATATATATATATATATGCATATATATTCTACCTCTGAGATATACACACACACACGCGCAGACACACACACGCATATATATATATATATATATATATATATATATATATATATATACACTCCACCCACGTCTATTGAACAGGTGAAGAAGCTTATCCCTTGTTTCCTGTTCAGGTTGTGGTTTCTTCTCCGGTTTTTTCTCTTCTCCAATCTTCTCACTTTTTTTTTTTCAATTGGAGTAGATAGTCTAAACTATCGCCTGGTTCATACTCCACCCACGTCTATTGAACAGGTGAAAAGGCTCATCCCTTGTTTCCTGTTTAGGTTGTGGTTTCCGGTTTCTCTCTTTTCCAATCTTTTCACTCTTACGTAGCCCCCTGCGCATCAGTGGCGTTTTCGCCTTTCTTGGGGTGATATGATTAAATATATATATATATATATATGCATGTATATTGTAAGTTACCATCCCATTTTAAAATACTTATAATTTATTTATTGGTTATAATTCTTTACAAGAAATTTATATGAAAGGAAAGCGTTAAGCATGTGATTTTATTTAAAGTTCTTTAATGGCCACCAGATTTCGCTATAATATCGCGTTAACCGATTTTACTATGGAAGACTTCTTGTATTCGTCCTTCAAGCTCTTCTAAAGTAATTGTATTATTGTATAAGTAGTAATAAAATTTTCGTAAAATTTATAAGTCTAGATAACTGACCAGAAAGTTTGTTTACGTAAAATATATAGTGATAAATGTGTTTTTTACTGGTTAGTTTAAGGCAAAAAATTTAATCTGGCATTAGTAAAGAAATCATAGACCTGTTAAACATCAGTTCTCGGCTATAAGTTTAAGCAAAATCAGTCAGTCAGTTAATTGCCATATGCTTCGGCGATCATGACTCTTTCAAGACATGACTGACTAGGCAGAATATTCTCCCGCAGTAGCTTACACTACTTACTGCTGTAGTTCAGTTGCCAACCAAAGCCACAGAACCCGATCTGGCCTCATATTCAACCCATAGATAACAAAAGTAGGTACCGTTGCAAAATCCCTGAAAAAAAGCATAGTATGAAGGAAAAAGGCCCCAAACTAAATAAAACCAAAGTTTTATCGGCAAAATGTTTATATTAGCATTAAGAGGATAGATCAAAGAATTGTGTAATTATTTTTTTAAATTTTTTAATTATTTCTAACACGTTCGAAATTTTTGTAGAAAGTCTTTCTTTTCTTACGTCAGTGCGAGACTTAAATTGCCGCAACGTTTATTAAGTAAAAAAAAAAACGTAATATTGCACAATGCACTTTTTTGACTGTGAAACATTAAATTGGAAATTCTTGCAAAAATCAAATAATGGTCGGATTTTGATGGCAATTTCAGGTCTTATTCTTAATTGACCGAAATCAATTTTGAAAGAATTATTTTGTATAAAATATTGGTAAAAATATTTTTTTACATACGTTACCTCCACTAATTAATTTCCAGAAATGCTTTAAAATTCTACTTTGGGCAACAACAAGCCTAATATAATTAAATTCAGGAATCATTGGGGAATGCTAATCAACAGTTATTTTTATCTCCAATAGATCCTCTTTTCCTAAAAAATAGGTCCGAATTGCGAACAATGCAATAACTATGTTAATTTTTATGTGGATAAACTTCTGATTGTTTTTATGAACAATATATATTAAGCGTATCATAGCCTGAAAAGAAAAAACAATTTTAATGAATAATTAATTTTTACAATAATTATTTTCATTTTTTTCATTTTTTTAATTATATATAAAAATTATATATAAAAAGTTTCAAAATTATTGTTAAATTTCTTCCTCAATGGGGTCGGCTAGGGTATGTAATTAATGTATGAAGACTACAATTACCAATCGAAAATTTAAAAGCTTAATACAAATGATTGAGCCAATGAATTTTTAAAATAATTAAAACATTTTAATTGTGTGCATTTTGATTGTCCGTATTTTTATTTGTACGGGTGACCGTACGTGATATTTATCATTAAAAGGTCACGTGATTCAAGAGTTGTTTTCCCTTACATAAAAAATTACATTCGTATATATTTGTCGCCTTCGGCCTCCCTACTTTAACCTTGTTAACAAGTTCCGGTTGTCATTATATCTATCAACACTTAAGCTAAGCAGTCATTCTCGGATTACGTAACTGATAAGAACTTATAGCGAATATTTCAGAGAGTAAGCAAGTACATTAGTTTGAAATCAGATAAAGGTAAGTTTTAATTTTAAAAAATTGACTTCAATAATGTGTCAGCGACGTATATTTTATTTTTGCCAGATTTTTAAAACAGGAAGGTGGCTACTGTTTAAAAATGTGTCGATCAATCAAAACATGGCGGTATTTTAAACTTTTTTTTTAATCTGAAAAATTTTAAATTCCAATCAATATAATTTCGCTTTAAAATACGCCAGTGTATTTTGTTTACTGGAATTACTAAATTTAATCTCTGACTTTCAATTAAAGCTAATTTTAAAGCTAAAATATAATTTATTTATTTTAAAAATTTCATTTTAAAATCAGGTATCGAAAATTTATACTGAAATGTAGAGGTACCTAAACAAAAGAGATGGATTAATACTTTTCCCAAGAGTATTTGCGCGTAAGTGTTTGAAACGATTCGCGTGGAATTCGAACACGGTTCTCCGATTTCTCATTCCGAACCGATTTTTACAGCCCCACATATTTTATTAAGCAAAATAAGTAACTCGTTTAAGTAAAAAAAAAAAAAAAGATCGTGATGACAGTAAGGGTGTGAATGATCTGGAAAAGTTTAAGGAAAAATTTACAATGATAAATCATCAGACATTGACATGAAGTGGCGACAATATTTTAGCCTTTCTTTGAGTATCTTTTTTTTTTCGAGATACATTCAAGAAACAACATTAAAATTATCAAAACAGCACCAGAATGTTGTCGATCTATTCATAAACGGGA
>JBBBDQ010000327.1:9990000-10055000 GCA_037127315.1 Ascarosepion bandense | reverse complement strand
AGAAAGAAAGAAAGAAAAGACGATTAAATACTGTGAATAGAGCAAAGCAATGTCGATGACAAAGGAATACCGATGAATAAAAAGAATATGGCAAATAGTCGAAAAATGCAAGAAAAAATTCAGAAAAATAACAAACCGAAAATATGTGTAGTGAAATAAAAATCTTCAATAGCATCTACAGAAAACATGGGCGCTCCACATACATCAAGATTTGAAATTCTTTAACTGGGAGACTTACAAGGCAAAAGAAAATTATTCATTGTTATTGATGGAGGCAGGATATGGAATCAGGCAATAAAACTAGTTACAAACGGCACATTTGAGATCCTACGAACAACTACCGTAAACAAGGCCTGAAAGGGTCGTAAAATAGAATAATTTGATTCAATAATACATGAAGAAAATAGATTCGTTCTCGGTTGGCTTCAGGGCAATAAAGGTTGACTTTCCAGATTATTTGCACTGTTTATAAAACCAGTACAAAAAAGTAACTTTAATATGACACCATTTAATGAGGCAATAGATAGATAGATAGATAGATAGATAGATAGATAGATAGATAGATAGATATACTACAATAAATAGATAAGAACAGACTGCAATAGATAGATAGAGAAAGATTGTAATAGACGAAGCAGAATAGACTAAGAGTGATAGATAGATAGATAGATAGATAGATAGATAGATAAAATAACTACAATAAATAGATAAGAACAGACTGCAATAGATAGATAGAGAAAGATTGTAATAGACGAATCAGAATAGACTAAGAGTGATAGATAGATAGATAGATAGATAGATAGATAGATAGATAATGAGCACACTGAGATAGATAGATAGATAGATAGATAGATAGATAGATAGATAGATAGATAGATAGATAGATAATGAGCACACTGAGATAGATAGATAGATAGATAGATAGATAGATAGATAGATAGATAGATAGATAGATATGAGCATACTGAGATAGATAGATAGATAGATAGATAGATAGATAGATAGATAGATAGATAGATAGATAGATAGATAGATATGTCTTATCAACTACTTGCATGTTATTTAAATCCAGAAAATATTTTTACATTATGAGGATTTTTTGGTGATAATCATTTACTGATAGAAGTTTAACTAATTAACTCTCCACTGGTGTGGGGGAAGGGACGGATTCATGCCTTTCTCAAGAGAAATTCCAGCATTAGTTCCATCAATTTACTTATTAACCAAGCTTAGCATTGCTTAACTTCATTGATCATTTGATAACCGTTGTTTCAATGTGAAATGACCATAAGCCAGAGTGATAGATAGAAAGATAACAATGTCGTATATATATATATATATATATATATAATGTGATATGACCATAAGCCAGATTGATAGATAGAAAGATAAACAATGTGGTATATATATATATATATATATATATATATATATATATATATATGTAAATTTCAAGGATCATATATATATATATATATATATATATATATATAATTTCAAGGATTTTACTCTCTCTCTCTCTCTCTCTCTATATATATATATATATATATATATAGTATAATCCTTGGAATTTGGTAAGGTAAATTTTATTGCTAAATTTAACAAAGTATTATAATCAAGAAACGCAAGTTAGATATTTTTACAAATCCATTAGTAATACTGTATGTCGATGTCCCAGTCGCTTTTCAAACCAAATACATACAACAGTCATGTTGTATGAATTTGGTTTGAAAAGCGGCTGGGACCGCGAAATACAGTATTACCAATGGATTTGTAAAAATATCTAGCATGTGTTTCCTTAGAATATATTGCTCTTTATTATTTTAAGTTCAGCTCTGTTAGGAATAATCCTTTCTGAAACCTCACCAATACGGATTTTCGGTTTCCTTAGAATATATTGCTCTTTATTATTTTAAGTTCAGCTCTCTTAGGAATACTTTCTGGAAACCTTCACCAATACGGATTTTCGGTTTCCTTAGAATATATTGCTCTTTATTATTTTAAGTTCAGCTCTCTTAGGAATACTCCTTTCTGAAACCTCACCAATACGGATTTTCGGTTTCCCTTAGAATATATTGCTCTTTATTATTTTAAGTTCAGCTTCTTTAGGAATACTCCTTTCTGGAAACCTCACCAATACGGATTTTCTTGTTTCCCTTAGAATATATTGCTCTTTATTATTTTAAGTTCAGCTCTCTTAGGAATACTCCTTCTTTCGGGAAACCTCACCAATACGGATTTTCTGTTTCCTTAGAATATATTGCTCTTTATTATTTTAAGTTCAGCTCTCTTAGGAATACCCTTTCTGGAAACCTCACCAATACGGATTTTCTGTTTCCTTAGAATATATTGCTCTTTATTATTTTAAGTTCAGCTCTCTTAGGAATACCTTCGGGAAACCTCACCAATACGGATTTTCTGTTTCCCTTAGAATATATTGCTCTTTATTATTTTAAGTTCAGCTCTCTTAGAATACTCCTTTCTGGAAACCTCACCAATACGGATTTTCTGTTTCCTTAGAATATATTGCTCTTTATTATTTTAAGTTCAGCTCTTTAGGAATACTCCTTTCGGGAAACCTCACCAATACGGATTTTCTGTTTCCTTAGAATATATTGCTCTTTATTATTTTAAGTTCAGCTCTCTTAGGAATACTCCTTTCGGGAAACCTCACCAATACAGATTTTCTGTTTCCTTAGAATATATTGCTCTTTATTATTTTAAGTTCAGCTCTCTTAGGAATACTCCTTTCGGGAAACCTCACCAATACAGATTTTCTGTTTCCTTAGAATATATTGCTCTTTATTATTTTAAGTTCAGCTCTCTTAGGAATACCTTCTGGAAACCTCACCAATACGGATTTTCGGTTTCCTTAGAATATATTGCTCTCTTATTATTTTAAGTTCAGCTCTCTTAGGAATACTCCTTTCTGGAAACCTTCACCAATACGGATTTTCGGTTTCCTTAGAATATATTGCTCTTTATTATTTTAAGTTCAGCTCTTAGGAATACTCCTTTCTGGAAACCTCACCAATACGGATTTTCTGTTTCCTTAGAATATATTGCTCTTTATTATTTTAAGTTCAGCTCTCTAGAATAAAACCTCACCAATACGGATTTTCGGTTTCCTTAGAATATATTGCTCTTTATTATTTTAAGTTCAGCTCTCTTAGGAATACTCCTTTCGGGAAACCTCACCAATACGGATTTTCTGTTTCCTTAGAATATATTGCTCTTTATTATTTTAAGTTCAGCTCTCTTAGGAATACTCCTTTCGGGAAACCTCACCAATACGGATTTTCTGTTTCCTTAGAATATATTGCTCTTTATTATTTTAAGTTCAGCTCTCTTAGGAATACTCCTTTCTGGAAACCTCACCAATACGGATTTTCGGTTTCCTTAGAATATATTGCTCTTTATTATTTTAAGTTCAGCTCTCTTAGGAATACTCCTTTCGGGAAACCTCACCAATACGGATTTTCTGTTTCTTTAGAATATTGCTCTTTATTATTTTAAGTTCAGCTCTCTTAGGAATACTCCTTTCTGGAAACCTCACCAATACGGATTTTCTGTTTCCTTAGAATATACTGCTCTTTATTATTTTAAGTTCAGCTCTCTTAGGAATACTCCTTTCTGGAAACCTCACCAATACAGATTTTCTGTTTCCTTAGAATATATTGCTCTTTATTATTTTAAGTTCAGCTCTCTTAGGAATACTCCTTTCGGGAAACCTCACCAATACGGATTTTCTGTTTCCTTAGAATATATTGTTCTTTATTATTTTAAGTTCAGCTCTCTTAGGAATACTCCTTTCTGGAAACCTCACCAATACGGATTTTCTGTTTCCTTAGAATATATTGCTCTTTATTATTTTAAGTTCAGCTCTCTTAGGAATACTCCTTTCTGGAAACCTCACCAATACGGATTTTCGGTTTCCTTAGAATATATTGCTCTTTATTATTTTAAGTTCAGCTCTCTTAGGAATACTCCTTTCTGGAAACCTCACCAATACGGATTTTACTATACAAACCGTTTAACTATACGTTGAGTTTCCTCTCAGTAATTATCTTCTTCCTCTTTACAGGTCTGCCATTCTCTCTTGTATTGCTCCTTGTTAATTTAAGTTGAGCTCTCTTTGGATTATTACTTTCTGGAAACTCCATCAATACGGACTTTACTTTATACAAACCGTCTATGTGTTGAGTTTTCCTCTCAATATTTCCTCTCCATATAAATATATAAAGTATTTGAAAAGCAAAGCAAATTCCTTTGTTTTGTTTTTTCATATTATTATAATGCCTTGTATATGACTGTAGACACTGAGATCAACGACAAGCTACGAAAATTTCTTTCCTGCTTGAACGGCACACTTGGGCCTGAATTTTGTCTCCTGTTTAAATGCAATCTTCAGACCTGAATTTTACGTTCAATCATGAAACGCAATGTCACCACTTGATTGGAGGAAATGGCCTTGTCGATATTATTGGCGATGCTGTCAAGAACGGAACAGTCGGGAGATGAGGGGGAGCCGTAGAGAAAGAAGAGATAGCTAACCGAGCTTAGAAGGGAGAGACGGAAACACATATAAGAATGACGTAATCACCAAACACAGGCATGTGGACATTGGAGTTCTTCCTGAAGAGGGGAAGGTAGCCAAGGATAGATAAGTCAGATGAGGGAATTGAGGGGTTGAGATAAGTCTCACAAAGAGCTAGGATGTCAAGGGACTTATGGTGGAGGAAAGATTCAACTCTACAGAAGTTGGTTCGGATACCCCGGATGTTATCTCTGATATTGAGCACTTTTACCTATTAATATAGCATACCTTAAAACTACTTTTTTCATATGTGCGCTGTGGTGCAGTAGATATCGGCTCAGAACGAGAAATCGGGGAACCAAGTTCGAATTCCAGTTGAATTCCTTGCATTCACTTACGCGCAAATACCCTTGGGAAAGGTATTAATCCCTCTCTTTCCTCCAGTTATGGGTTAAATAACAGGACAGCTTTGATTCTATAGCCCTGGCTGGCCAGTAGTCTACCGCAGAAAGTAATGGCAACCTACTGCCCAGTTGATCACCCATGTGTGTATCATGTATGGCAGTTAACTGACCGATACAGAGACAGACAGACAAGGGGTGAGAGAGAGAGAGAGAGAGAGAGAGAGAGAGAGAGAGATTGAAGAACGAGAATATGTACATCTAGAAATTTGAGATAAAATATCCCCACTAAGTCTGTAACAAAAATACTTTTTGATTTCTACGGTTTTTCAGAATCATTTCCGGTATAATTTATAATTTGTAATAATCGGGGTTATTAAGTAATTAAATAACCAATATTCTCTATCCTATTAGAATGATAACAAAGTTCATAATTAAAAAGATTAAAAGTTTCCATTCAGCGTGCTATATTCGACATTTTGTGACGACTTAGTTTTCCTCTATTGTCTTTGTCGTTATGTTTGATCACTTATTGAATTTTATTTAATTCATTCATTTTTTTTTATTTCAACCTAATAATGATGTTTTCTCCTTTTTCCGTGTTACTCAAGAACTCCTAGTAGTCAGTTTTTTGTTTCATTTGTTCTACAAAATAGATAACAAGAGAAAATATAAACAGCAATGTAACTTATACTTAATATCAGGAGAAGACAGTTAAGGTTTCTAGAAAACATAACGAGGCGGGAGGGCTTAGAAAATCTTATACTCACAGGACAGATTGAGAACAATTGGGACAAAATATAACAGTTCATAGTATAATGAGTGAACTTGATTAAATGGATGGTGGAACAGGTTTTAAGGGGAATAACTGAAAGAGAATGTTTATTAAACGCTACAAGAGATAGCAATTGTGGAGAGCCATGTTCATCTACGTCCTGGGGAAACACAGCACATGATGTAGTAGTAATATTTTGTTTCGTTTTAAAACATTACGCAGCCATTTATCACTGTTCTTCGTCGCCGTCATCGTCGACTCTGGGCCGTGTCTCTTCAGGTCGTTGACAATCATGGCTCTCCACAATTTTCTGTTTTTTTTTTTTGCCCTATTTCGTTTCCTTCTACTGCTCTTTTTTTCCCTTTTTCTAGTCTTCTTTTTTAACACATTCTTCCTTTTTCTGTTTTCTTTCTTTCTATATTTTTCGTTTTTCTTTTTTCTTAATTTTTTTCTTCACCTATCGCAGTCGGCTTTATCTCTTATCCAAAAATATAATCTCTTCTTTTCTGATCTCTTTCTGTGTGATGATGGCGTTGGTGACTTCTTCTTCGTTTATGTGCCCTGTCCCTTCAGGACGTAGGCGATCATGGTTTTCCACGTCTCCCTATCCCTATCCCTGGTGGCTCTTAGCACGCTTTCTCCTGTTACACCATGCAACCCTCGTTCCATCATCCACCTGATTAGGTTCTTCAAATATGTTATCCATTGCTTTCCCCTGTCTCTTTTTCCCTCTATCTGGCCTGTTTGTATCAGGTTCTCCAAGCCCTTCTTCCTCATTGCATGTCCCAGGAACTTCAGCTGTCTCTTCCTGGTGCTCAGTATTAATTTCCTTTTTGCTTTTATCATTTCTAGGACCAATTCTTGCATAGAAGAACTGATGACATTGAATCAATAGTAAGTGGAGGACGAGGTCTATTTTGTTGAGCCTTTCTCTCTTGTTTAACTTCTTCCTTTTCTCTTCGAAGTTTTTGGTTCCGATGGTGATGTAACATCGCCAGTTGTTACAGTCTTGTGCTTGCGTTTCAAACAATTTGGGCTCAAGCTCAGTAGCTTTCAGTGTTCTTTTGAGTTGGTACTTGTATCTCCGAAGAGGTTAACTCCGTGGATTTTTCCATTAAGTGAGCTCTCTGAATAAGACTTGAAATGAACTCTTCCTCTAGCTACATATAGATTACCTGCGTGACTTCCGGAGAGCAGCTGAGTTAGTTAATAGGTGCAGTCACGAACAGTCAAGTTAGCAGTAAAGTACAGCAGTTAACGTGAGCATTTAACGACAGCTGTAAGTCAGGCAGCGAAATAAATACCTTCGGACTTACTTATATCTATATTACTTATTATTAACATTTCCTTTGAATATCTTGTTTCTTTGTTATACTAATGCACTGTTTTGAACCTATCTTCTTGTTCCGTGTCTTACTTCCAGCATAAACCGGTCACTACACATTTGCGGCAAAGTTTCGCTACAACTACACAATAAATTGGCAACGAAGATCCACAACAAGGTAGAAATCTTGATTCTTCTATTCTTGCTAAATGGCCTGACTATCGAAGACCGTGTTTAATGATCAGTGATTCAATGATTTGACTGCTGGCTCTTTCTAGCGCTCCAGTATCGAACATAATCATTTTATGCTCAAGACTGGACAAAGCTTTTGCTGGTAACGCGTTGTAATTTTTGGACGTAACGACGATATAGAGTCTAGATTACGCAAGCATAGGTTATATATTTTTCTGACCTGGTGCGTAATTTTGCGCACTAGTGTATTTACATTGAACAAGTATTATGGAACAACAAAAATAGGCAAGCAGGCAAGCAAAAGAAAATAAATATTGTTTTGAAAATAAATATGATAAATAAGTAATACAGACGGCGAGTGGCGAGCCAAATTTTCCAGTACAGGAGATGTGGAGACAGAAATGTATTTATAGTAAAATTAATATTATTGCATTAAAAAAATATAATTGTGTCTTGTGCTTTGATAACCAGCGTAGCCAAGGTCTGATAATGTAAACTTCGAAATTGTTACTGAAACAATGTGCCTGGGGCATGATTTATGCAAAACAAGATTCAGCCGATATACAAATCAGAAGAAAGTTGAATTGGAGTAGTGTGTTAGAAGTTGAGATCAAAAAACGAATTTAACTCCCACGTATGCGTGTGTGATTACCTCTGACCACTGCTCTACAAACATCGATCACCGAAGAGAATAAAAATATAAGTTAATATTTTTATATATACACTACCGGCCATAATTATTAGACAACCCCTGGTTTTTAAAAGAAATGATGTATTTCATACTATTTTTAGTATTTATTGCCAAATGGATAATTCTAATTGAAAATAAAATGGTTATCTTGTTATTATTACTTTGCAAAAGTTAACAAGGCAAGGAAGCAAAGCTGAACTCCTCCAAATCGCCCAAACCTTTTCATTCTTTCATTGAAGAAACTGCAAAATAGGTAATTATTAAATTATTTGATTAATTTTTATTTTTCAACCGGAACATCTGCGCGAATCCACCTGCGCGGGGGTGATTTTTATAGACTAAGCTATCGCCCAGTTCACACTCCACCCACGTCTATTGAACAGGTGTAGAGGCTCATCCCTTGTTCCCTGTTTAGGATGTGTTTTCCGGCTTTCTCTCTTCTAATCTTTTCGCTCTTTCGTAGCCCCCTGCACATCAGTGGCGTTACCGCCTTGCTCGGGGTGATATGATAAAAAAAATTATAAATTCATTTAATGCACATGTTATTGTGCAGTCTTAGCAAGAGAACCATTCTATTTTCATTTACAGTTATTCACTTGGCAATGAATCCTAAAAAATGTATGAAATACATCATTTTTTAAAAACACTGGGGTGGCCTAATAATTATGGCCGGTAATATGTTTTGTTTGTCATTCTACTATAAATATATATTGTTGGTCATTCTACTATAAATATGTTCTGTTGGTCATTCTACTAGAAATATATATTGTTGGTCATTCTACTAGAAATATGTATTGTTGGCCATTCTATTATAAATAAATACTGTCGGTCATTTTACAATAAATATCTTTTGCCTGTATTTTTAATATAAAAATATATTTTTAGACTTTCATAGTGTTTTGTCTATAGCTAGGACTCATAACACGTGCTACCATGCCGGATCAGTGTAGAATAGAGAACAACAGTAATTAAAAGGCTCCTCAAAATCTCTAACCTCCATTGCTGCCAAATGCAGTCTATCATTCTACCCAGTACAAGAGAGCTTTGCTACGCGGTTCTTCTTCTTCTATGTGCCCTGTCTCTTCAGGACGTAGGCGATCATGGCTTTCCACGTTTCTGTTTCCTTGGTGGCTCTGAGCACGCCTTATCCTGTTACACCATGAAATCCTCGTTTCGTCATCCACCTGATTAGGTCCTTCCAATATGTTATCCGTTGCTTTCCCCTGTTTCTTTTTCCCTCTATCTGGCTTGTTAGTATCGGATTCTCCAAGTCCTCCTTCCTCATTGTGTGTCCCAGGAACTTCAGCTGTCTCTTCCTGATGCTCAGTATTAATTTCCTTTTTGTTTCCATCATTTCCAAGACCTCACCATTGCTCACATGCTCGATCCATGATATTCGCATCATCTTTCTGTGGAACCACATTTCAGTTGCTTCAAGTTCTTCATCTTTGATGATATTGTCCAGCATTCACTGTCATATTGAAGGACGGACAGCACGTAGCAATCCAGTACTTTCTTCCTTGTTTCTAGCGAAATTGTCCTGTTTCTTAATACTTTACTCAACTTCTGGAATGCGTTTTTATTCTTTTTTTTTATTTTTTTTTTTGCTATGCCAATTCGCCTTCGGATCTCTGTGTCGCAATTTCCGTCTTCTGTTATAACACTTCCCAGGTATATAAATCTTTGTACCTGCTTGATTCTAGTATCCCCGACCTGTATTTGACATATTGGGCCGCCCTTTTTATTGATGACCATACATTCGGTTTTCTTGCAGTTTATTTCTAGTTCTTTCTTGTTACTTTCTTCAGGTCAATAATCGTTCGGTTTATTTGTCCGCTTTCCTCCTCATATTCCATTTGACGTCTTGAAAAAAAGGAAATTGCTGTTAAACAGAAAAGTGATGAGTCACGGTGTGTCTACAAAAAAGGTCGTAACTATAATGGTCATCGGCCAATGTATTTAAAATCCCACCAGAATTATCTCGTGTCTTGTACCATGAGGAAAAAGAAAACTTATTTTTTAGCAAAACAGAAAATCACAAAGTTTGGAAGTAGTGATTAAGCTCAATTAACCTCTAAAACAATTACCTTCCACTTACAGTATATCTTGACAGCCACGTTCTCGTTTAATTGCTTACTTAAGTAAATGTCTTTATAAATTATAGGAGAATATTTTTTTTGGAATTAAATGATATAATTGAATTAAATGATATAATTGCTTCCAGATGTGTCATGCATACGCAGCTTAGAATAAGCCGAGTGAATCCGCTACAGTGAAATGTGTTAGACTAACCTCCTCTAAAAAAAAAAATAGGGCACATTTTGAGTGGATACTTGTAAACTCAGATGTAAACATGACTTGTGCCTAAGTTTTTGTAACCTAGTGCAAACCGGGCCCTTCGCTACCATTTTGACTTTAATGTAAATCGAAATTATGTCTAAACTTATGTCCGATCTGTATGTACTTCTTTGACTCGAATGTAAATCGGACATATTTCTACCTTTTTCTCATCTAAATTTGACCTATGTCTACCTTTTTCTCATCTAAATCGGACCTATGTCTACCTTTTTCTCCTCTAAATCGGACCTATGTCTACCTTTTTATCATCTAAATCGGACATATATCTCCTTTTTCTTATCTAAATCGGACCTATTTCTACATTTTTCTCATCTAAATCGGATATATGTCTACCTTTTTCTCATCTAAATGAGATCTATGTCTACCTTTTTAATACTTACGTAAATCGCACCTATAGCTAGACTTTTGATACTAATGTAAATCGTACTTGTGTATTTTATTCTCTCATGTGAACTGAACCTGTCTACTTTTTGGGCTTTAATGTATATCGAACCTATGTTTACCTTTTTTTATTCTAGTTAAAGCCATTCCGATGTCTATTTTTTTTTTTTTACTCTAATGTAAATCGGACATAGGTTTTTCGATTTTAGTGTAAACTCGATATGTGTCTACCATTTTCTGTTTGCTTTACACTGGACTTTTTATCTCTCGCACAAACAAAACTTCTGCTTACCTTTTCGATTTATGTGTAAAACGATGTAGGGTCTAATTATTTACTCTAGTGCAAACCGGACATGTGTCTACCATTTCTGTTTTGGTATAAACCGGGCTTGTGTCTCCCTTTTTATCTCGCGCAAACCGTACTTCTGCCTACCATTCGATTCTTGTGTAAAACTAACCCGGGTCTAATTATTTACTCTAGTGCAAACCGGACATGTGTCTACCATTTCTGTTTGGTATAAACTGGGCTTGTGTCTCCCTTTTTATCTCGCGCAAACCGTACTTCTGCCTACCATTCGATTCTTGTGTAAAACTAACCCGGGTCTAATTATTTACTCTAGTGTAAATTGAACATGCGTCTACCTCTTACTTTCTACACTTTTGACTCAATTGTAAACCTAACTCCAATCTATCATTTCGATTTAAAATATAAACCGAAATTGTGTCTACCATTTCAATTCTAAACCGGCCTTGTGTCTATATTTTTGACTCTAGTACAAACTGGGGCTATGTGTCCCTTTTATATTCAAGTGGAAATCAATCTTGGTGTAAACGGAACGTTTGTCTCTTTTCAAGTAAAAATTTAATTCATGTCTAGCTTTAAGTTTGTAGAGCAAACGCCAACTATGTCTACGTTTTTATTGTTTGTTTTTTCCGTGATTTTTACCTCATAATACTTATATTGGATGTTAATAACCCAACCATTGTCGATTTGTCGTTAAATTAATTAACCTAACCTAACCATAATTCTAGATAGATTAAATTAGTAGAAACTAAGTATTTTACTCACATTGCCAAACGCAATTAACGTCTCTGGGTGACTGTTAAGATTCGAGAAAATGTCTAAGCGGTTAGCTATTTATTTTCAGCCATATTGTTTTTTATTGTTATATGCCAGATTGCAATTATATAGGAGAAACAATAAGGTGAATTCTTTTTGTTAACTTTAATAAACATAATGACAGTCTTGCATTAACAATTAATTTTTTATCTATCCAAGAATGATTCGGTTGTTCGTTAATGTCTTAATGTTACTCCGCGCTTATTTAATCTTCGAAGTTCTGACCCAGCAAATTTAAAATCTCTTGCAAATTCAAGATGGCGGGGCAAAGGTTGGAGAAGGCGGTTAACTACTAACTAGACTTCCGGTTATTCAGTTCGTAGAAGTTGTCAACACAATTAAACAAAATAAAGAAGTGACAAAAATATAAATTAAATAAACTGAAAAACCAGAGGAAAAAGAAAAAACGTGAAAATGTTAAAAGTGGAATAATAAATAAAAAAATAAAAAATGTTTCATTTGTATGAAGTAATATTTTATTTTGGAAAAATAATAAAGATATAATTTTTAAAAAAACAGTTATTATCTCTTTTTTCGTTTTTTAAATCGTTTCATCCCAAGCAAAGCGGCACCGCCACTGATGCGCAGGGGGGGGACTACAGAAGAGTAAAAGTTTAGACATTTTGGAAAAATAATAAAGATATAATTTAAAAAAAAACAGTTATTATCTTTTTTTTTCTTTTTTTAATCGTTTCATCCCAAGCAAAGCGGCACCGCCACTGATGCGCAGGGGCGGGGGACTACAGAAGAGTAAAAGTTTAGACATTTTGGAAAAATAATAAAGATATAATTTTTTAAAAAAACAGTTATTATCTCTTTCTTTCTTTTTTTTTAATCGTTTCATCCCAAGCAAAGCGGCACCGCCACTGATGCGCAGGGGGACTACAGAAGAGTAAAAGTTTAGACAAGAAGAGAGTGAAGAGAAAGACGGACCAATTACAGCGGGTGTCAGAAAAAGGGAAAGAGAAGGATGGGAACGCAGGTGTTAAGACAGTTGCGAAGGTAGAGAGAAAGAAAAAGAACAAGATACACAGGGTGATGTAGAAAAAACTGGAGTCAAGTAGATAGGAGATGGGTATTGACATTGCATTTAAATTCTTGGAGGCTGTAGCCGTCAGGAAAGCAATTATACGGAAGGGAGTTCCACAGACGGGAAGTGATAGAAAAGAAGCTGCTGCAGTAAAATTGACGGCTGCATTTGGTTCATCTAATTGTAAATGGGTGAGACCTTGTTGCCAGTCTGGTTGCACGGGTAAGTTCTAGTGGCGGGGACACCATTGACTTAAGTTCGTCGCAGCAGTTGCCATGAATATATTTGTAGAATAGACAGAGGGAAGACACATCCCGCAGGTGAGAAAGTGGCTGGAGTCGAGCTGCCAAATCGGGACCTATAACTTTACAGATTCTCCTTTGGAGCCTGTCGAGAACACTGAGATGAATAGCAGGAGCGCGTGACTATATATGACAGCAGTATTCTATGCACGGACGAATGGTTTATTAATATATGTGCAAGATGGATTCAGGCGTAAAAAAACTTCCTGGCCCGACACAGTGACCCAACCTTCCTAGCAGTGGATTTAGCTATTGACTCAATATAATGATTCCACTTGAGGTCGGAAGATAAGGTAAGGCAGAGGAGGCGCAGTATATCGCTTTCAGAGAGACTCGCTTGGTCCATGCTTATGGGATGCAGAAGAGTTTGCCTGTGATGGATGACAGCAGTTTCGTATTAGAAGCATTGAAATTTACAAGCCACTTTTTACCATAGTCTACCACTGAGTCTAGATCCTTCTCAAGATCAGCAGCGGGAGTTTGTAACCAGCGATTCATTAAAGACAACTGACAAGGTACAACGATTAAGATTTTTTTTCATGAGTTTGTATAATTTTCTTTTCTAAACTTAAGGATATAAAAATTATCCGAATGTTCTTCACGTCAGGGCACTTTCAGCTATTCTTTTAGCCATTATGAAGAATTATTTTTTAACTGAATCTGTTAATTTTTTAATAAAAATCAATATCATCCTATTAAGTTCGGGATGTGGCGCAGTGGATATCGGCTTGAAACTAAAAATCGGAGAACCGAGTTCGAATTCCAGTTGAATTCGTTGCATTCACTTAAGCGCAAATACCTTTGTGAAATGTATTAATCGGTCACTACTACCTCCAGCTATGAATTAAATAGCACGACAGATTAGGTTTTATAGCCTTGGTTGGCAACTAGTCTACCTCAGAAAGTAATGGAAACCTACTACTGGAAAATATCCTCCCAGTTAGTTGTATCGTCTTCGAGACATGATCGACCAAACGTGTGTCTCACGTATGGCATTTAACTGACTGATTGACTGATATTTTAGTCGTGTTCCTAATTGATATTATTAAGGATTGGTTTCTTTTAATTTTGTACATAGATTTTTCAACACTTTAAATCTGTTTTTGCATTTTGGAGATGCGTCACACATTGATTTTCTCGACAAGTATGTTGCATATTGAGACTGATTCAAATCTATGCTCGTCCTGGATATATTCGGCATAAAGGACTCTGATCAGGAAGTTTTAAGAAACATAGAACCACCTCTTAATTGTTGCTGTTCCAGAGCCACATTAACTCAGGCTGCTAGCACCTATCAAAAAATATATCACAAGACAGAGAAACTATCTCCATCTTGCAGTACTTGTTAGAAAAAGTCCATGTCTCATCGTTTCCTTTTTATTAGAGAGACTCGCTTGGTCCATGCGAGACAGGAGAGGTTGCGTGTGATGGATGACAGTAGCAGTTTCGTATTAGAAGCACTAAAATTTACAAGCCACTTTTTACCTCAGTCTACTATGACCTCGCTAGTGACATAGTAGATAAATCCAACCCGCTTGAATTATGAATCCTAAATTTGACTTCCACAGAAACACCAATGCTTGTTGGAAGTTAATAAAAGCATGACTCTCTTTTCAACATTTCACTCTGCTTGTTGTTGTTTATCTCCACATTATTTTGTGTATGACTTATCGTGATACAACTCTCTCTAAGAACAAATCGTTCACTTTGGGAAGGAAAGTATTCTTATATCATGGATATAATAATATCCATAATGAAGAAAATGTGAACGGAAAAATAAACGTTTCTTCCATAGCTTACACATTCTCTAAAGTCAACCAGCATATATTGTAAATTTGTTACTACAATAGATTATAAAAGCATTATATCACTCCACAAAAATTTTCATGTTTCGGAACTGTTATGGGGTCTCCCATTTTTCTGTCTAGAGTATACATATACTCCTGTATAGAAGAAAGACGTCAGATAACGTGAGACATCGTGAGTCATTTTTTTTTTAATCATTTCACCCCGAACAAGGCGGAAATGCCACTGATGTGCAGGGGGCTACATAAATGTAAAAAGATTAATTAGAAAAGAATGAGGAGTACAAACTAGTTAGAAAGGAACAATAGAAAGCAGGTGCGATGACAGATACATAGGTGGAGAGAAAGGGAAGGTTATACAGCGGTGGGGAGAGAGCTAGAGTCCAGTGGTTAGTAAATGAGTATTGACTTTGCATTTAAATTTCTGGAGGTTGTAGCCGTCAGGAAAGCACGAATACGGGAGTGAGCTCCACAGGCGGGAAGTGCGAGAGAAGAAGCTGCAGGAGTAGAATTGTCGTCTGCATTTGGCTAACCTGACTGTGAATGGGTGGGACCCAGTTGCCAGTCTGGTTGCACGAGTAAACACCTGTTGAGGAGGCATCAGTGACTTAAGTTCGTCTGAGCAGAAGCCATGAAAGTATTTATAGAACAGACAAAGGGAGGCCACATTTCGACGATGGGGAAGTGGCTGCAGTCGAGCCGCCAGATCAGTACCTATCACATTACAGACTCTCCTTTGGAGCCTGTCAAGAACACTGAGGAGAACGGCAGGGGCACCTGACCATAAATGGCAGCAGTACTCCATGCACGGACGGATGGTTGACTTGTATATATGCAGGATGGATTCAGGTGGAAAAAACATCCTGGATCGACATAGTGACCCAATCTTCTTAGCAGTAGATTTTGCTATGGATTCAATATAGTGCTTCCATTTGAGGTCTGAGGACAGGGTAAGTCCGAGAAGGCGTAGTGTATTACTCTCCGGGAGAATCGCTTGATCTATGCTTATGGGAGGCAGGAGAGGTTGCCTGTAATGGTTGACAGACAACAGCTTGGTCTTAGATGAATTGAAGTTGACAAGCCACTTCTTGCCCCAGTTCACCACAGAGTGTAGATCCCGTTCAAGGTCAGCAGCGAGATTATGTCTGTCCGCCACGACAGGTTTCTTACTGGTGCGGGAATATATTGTAGTGTCATCTGCGTAGATGCCTACTTGGGACTTGATCTCATCTGGGAGGTCGTTGATGAAAATAAGGAAGAGCGTCGGGCCCATGATAGAGCCCTGTGGGACACCAGCATTCGTGATGTAGGACGAAGAGGCACGCCCATTCAGAACGACCTTCATTTTGCGGTTATTTAAGAAAGATTGGATTAGGTCAAGCAGGCGACCGGTAATACCATAACCGCGTAGTTTGCATAGAAGGCCAGAGTGCCAAACCCTGTCGAAAGCCTTGGAGATGTCCAGAGCAACCGCGAGAGCCTCGTCAGACTCATCAAGGGCCTGTAGCATGTACTCCGTTACGGTTGTTAGCAGGTCGGCCGTGGACCTGGCAAAGCGGAATCCATATTACCTGTCGGAGAACAGTTTGTGGGCGGTGAGATGATGAACTTCGAGAAATCCACGAGATAACGTCAGCTACCAAACGATACCGAGAGATACAGCGTCAGTAGTTCATAGTAGCTCTGAGCTCCCCCCAGCAGAATATTGTTACACAGCACCCGTCAGCTTCCGATGTGGACATACTAATTCTACTCCGGCTTCACTTTAGAGACTTGTATATATCCGTCTTACTAACTGTATTCCTGGATTACTAACCTGCATTCAAGTGTGTATTCTTTACGTTTGATATACTTATTTTTCTATTCAAATTCTGTTTGTTGTTTTTCTATTTTGTGCGGTTCCCATTCCCGGGATCGACAACAACTTGGCGACGAAGGATTCAAACTTGCGTATGCAACAACTTGGCGACGAAGGATTCGAATTCAAGTCGGCACAACAACTTGACGACGATAGATACGAATTCGAGTCGAACACAACAACTTCGAAAGTCACGACAAAGACACGAAAGAACTGATACAAAGAACAATAAAAATATATATTGCTACACACGTCGACCACAAACAATTTGGCGATACTATTGCAGAAATTAAAAAGAAAATGTGGTTGTATAACAACTTTGGAACGTAAAACGATAGAACGAAATATTCGTAAAAAGCTATTTGAAAGTCAATATTTTTTCTCCTCGAGCAAGTCACAACAGGAAAATGTTTCACAAAATTAAATGCAGAAAAGTAACGGTAAAAAGTGAAACACCTCACGGAAACAATGCAGCATACCCTGGAAAACTTTCAAAAAGAAATACTCGAAATCATATAAAGAAGAGAAGAGAAACAATTAAAATTCGAGAAAAAACTAATGGAAGCACAAATTAAATGAGATTAGAGAAAAGCCAAATAGAAATTCAAAGAATAAATGAAGAAAAACAATTACAACTTCAAGAATTATTACTAAAATTGACAGTCAACAGACAAGAAAGGAACACTGAAAAATGGCGACTTTTTCCCAAGACGTAGTTTGGAACACTGAAAATAGGCGACTTTTTCCCAATACGTAGTTTGGAATACTATAGAGACATTTAAGTACGCTTATGAAGATGACAAAAATTTCGGGGACTATTACAGACGCTATGAAGACATTTTTAACATTGATGTCAAAACTAGACAGAAGTAAAAAAGTTAAGGTTATGACTCAGGAAATTGGGTACTGAGGAGTACACAAAGTTTGTGAACTATATCCTGCGAAAGAAGACAAATGATTGAACGTTTGACCAGTTACATGCCTTATGGAGCTCTTCAGTCCAAAGATTTAATTTTTTCACAAAAGGTGGGGATTTCTCAACCTCATAAAAAGCGAAAATGGACTATTCGACTTTCGTCGCAATCGTTAACAAACATTGCGATGACTTTAAGTTGGCAGACTTAACTCCGAACAACTTTAAATGTTTTATACTCGTACAGGGATTCGTCTCAGCTAAGGACAGTAAAATGCGTAAAAGAATCCTTACGAAGCTCTAAAATGAGCCTGGATTAACGCTGCAAAAACTGTCAGAAGACAGCTAAAAATGCTTGAGTATTAAAAAAGACTCTAAAGATATTGAGGAATCGGGAGTAGCACATATACACAATTTGAAAAACAACCATTCAATGACAAAATGACAAGATATAAGGCGATTAACGACAGAGATCAAATAAAAAAAAATGCTACCCCACCATCTGCATGTTACAGATGTGCTGGATTCCACTGGAATAGATACTGTCGTTTTAAATACAAGAACTGTTTAGCTTGTGAAAAAATCTGATAAGCCATCTGTATGAACGAATAAAAGACACACTAGTAGGGTAAGAACTACTAAAGTGGACTACGAAGACAAACTAAACACAAGAAGATACGTAGAACTCGAGATCTTAAATAAGAAGGTAAAAATACAATTAGATTCAGGATCGGATCTAACTATAATTAATCTACAAACATGGCGGAAACAAAACAGACCGACCATGATGCATACACAACAAATCGCTAAGTCTGTCACAGGGAAGCGGATCAATTTTGAAGAAGTAATTATACATGTAAAGTTCTATGGAAAAACGAAAAAATTAAAAATATTTGTGATGAAAGACACAGAAATTTTGGTGGGCACAAACTGGATACAAAAGTTTGATGTATGGGATTAGCTTATTTTGTGCGAACCGTCAGAAGTTATAAAATTAAAAGAACTACACAATCAATTTCCGAAGTATTCTCGAGAGGTTTAGGACACTGTAACAAGTTTTCAGCTATAATAGACACACATTTCTTTCACAAAAGTAGCACAACTTGTAATATGGAGAGAACAAAATTATATTCATTATTAATATAAATTATGGCTGTTATTATACATTCTACTGGCATTCATACTCGAGAAAGGTATATATATATATATATATATATATATATATATATATATTAAAAAATATGCATACTACTCTATGTCTATCGCACAACTCGGTGTTTCATGCGTTTTGCAATCATCAGGTGCATATTTCAAACTGACAGTTTAATTGATTTGAATTTACGTTCACTCGATATTTATGGGAATTAAATCTTATAATGTTAAGTTTAATAACAGGATTTGAATATTCTACGACATCATGCAGATAAAAAAAATTAATTTAGATTCTATAATTTAAAATTAAAATAAAAATAGAAAATAATAAAATGCAGGGAGAAGGAATCAAATTGGCGTAAATCATGAGACTTAAAAATTTAAATATTCAAATATTACATGTACAAAAAAATGTCGAGAAAATTAGAATTTTTAAATTTTATATAAAAATAATACAAAATAAAATAAAACTGAAAAGAAAAGTTTAGAAGCAAAATTTAGAATTAAGAATTAAAAATTAAACAATGTAAGTAGAAAAAAAGGAGAAAAAATTAAAAGGGATTTAATTCATAATTGTTAAAATTAATATTGGGGGTAAAGAAAGAAAGAAAGAAAGAAAGAAAGAAAGAAAGAAAGAAGCAAACGTAAAGAGGAATCTATATCAATCTGGGTCTAAGAATTTAAGTAAGTATTTTTTTACTATGAAAGCATGTGGTTATCAAAACACATTTTTAATAATAATACTATACATATAGTCTTATTATACATGTGTTAAAAAAGTGATTTAATGACTACATGCTGTCATAGAAAAAAATACGTACTTAAATTCTGAGACCCAGATTGATATAAATAGTAATGTAAATTAATAAATATAAATAAATTAATAAATATACATATGAGGAGGATGTACATATGTATAATATTATTATTCAGGTGTTAATAAAACAGTACTCAATGTATGAACAGAACTGTATCTAAACTTATTTATAAATGGAACTTTGTCTCTGTGTGTGTATGTGTGTGTCTGCGTGTAGGTGTGTGGCCGTTACCTATAGACTCCGAAACGGCTGAACCGATTTTCTTGAAAATTTATATAGTTTTACTATAGGCATCTGCGAGTGTTCTTAGCTAGGTTTTGTGTCGAGGTACCCCCGATAAATATTGAAAATCGATAATCGAAAAAATCGGGTTATAGAAAAAGTGGTTCGATTTTAATCAAATTTGATACACTCATAGACAAAGACATACGAAACGATATTCAAGAAGTTTCAGTTCTTACAATAGTGCAGAAAATCGATAATATATATAATATAATATATATTATATAATATAATATATATAATATAATATAATATATATTTTTTCAGCCCTTTTATTTTAGTTTTTGCTTTGGGTTTGGCTCTAAGTAGGTATAATTGTAGTTCTTATACCATTTACTCAGAGGACTTATTTTGCCTTCAAAATTCACTTTACGACGAAAAAAAACAACTTATTTCTATCGATACCAGGAATCAAAACTATTGCTTTTTAGTCTTTCGTGCCAACGTCCAAAAAGTCTGAGCTCCAAGGACCATGGATTAGTTTTAAATCTTTCATTACACCCGAGCAATGTCGGGCTATACTGCTAGTCTATATATAGAGAGAGAGAGATCGAGCGAAAGAGAGAAAGAGAGACAGTGTAGCGGATTGAGTAGTCGGAGAGCCGAGTTCGAATTCCACTTGAAAATAACCTTGGGAAAGTTAGGAATCCATCATTTCTTCCCCCAACACATGGGTAAAACAACAGCACCCTAAGATATGGGTAAAATATCAGCACCGACCGGCTTTGGATGGCAAACAGTCTAGGAGGTAAAAACTCTAAATTCAAAACCTTGAAAGTTCTGACTCTTTGATCAAAGGTAACTCCAAAACAAATCCACCTGTCAGAGGAGAGATAGGATGACCTCTACATTCTCGGTGCAAAAGAAACTTGCAAGCCATTGTACTATTCTGTCTTGAATGTGACCATAAAAGGGAGTGGTCCCGACAGAGTCACAAAATCCGCAAGTAGAATAAAATAAAATGAATATATATATATATATATATATATATATATATATATATATATATATATATATATCATAATTGACCTGTCATGACACTTTTACATTTGCGTTATATATATATATATTTCAAAGAATTTGTCATATATATATTGTGCAAAGAATTTGTCATATATATATTTATAAATATATATATACTTATGTCCTAAAATGGTTGACTGCTTGGGAATGTCAGGTGCTGTAAGCGTTCTTGATGGATGTGTGCTGTGGTGCAGTTGGTTTCTCGGAACGAGAAATCGGGGAGCCGCGTTCAAATTTGGGTTGAATGCCCTGGACTTGCGCGCTAATACCCTTGGGAAAAGTATTAATCTGTCCCTTCCCTTAACCTTATTTGTTAAATAACCGGACGGATTGGGTACTATTGCCTTGGCTGGCAACCAGTCTACCAGAGCAGATAGTGGCAACTTGTTGCGAGATAATTAAAGAAAAATGCCTAGCTAAGTGCTGTGGAGCGCATTCAAGTCACAGTGAAAACAATAATATCACTGTTGATCATCCACTGCATCCCTGACTGTCTCCGGTAAATCTCGCCTATGTCGTGCTACGGACCCAGATTGGAATGGAAAGAGAGCGTGAGGCTGACGACCGTGCGAAACCCAAATTCAATTAAAGCGCAAGTCATGACTTCTACTAGAAGTCGTGATCTTACTAGCCTGCAATGGAAGACTAATATTATATATATATATATATATATATATATATGAAAATAACGCAAAAAATACTTTTAGTGCAAAGAATTTGTTACTTTAACTCAGCAGGTTTATGCCGACTTCGAAGTTCCGTGAGGACACTGTTGTCATGTCTTCACTCATCGGGACAGAGAAAAAACCCAGCCCTAATGAGTGAAAATATCATAACAGTGTCCTAGCAAAACTTCGAATTCGGCAAGAAGCTGCTCAGTTAAAGTGAAAAATTATTTGCACTAAAACTATCAACACTCTGTCTCAACCCTGACATCAAGCACTTTCCGATAAAAAAACTGCTTGCCAAAATATTTTTTATCAATAAAACTAATGAAAAAGCAACAATCTTGGTACCAAAATTATCCCAACTCAGCAATATATATATATACTGTAGAACTTCTAATTTGTCATATATATATATATATGCCAACTCATACGTTCTACAATATAATTGTATCGAACACTTTTGAATACAAATATGTACTGGTCTAAGCCCATTTATGACCAAAAACTAAATATTAAACAAACAATATATATATATATATATATATATATATATATATATATATATATATATATATTATAGATTATATTTTAGAACATTTTATATATCCACTAAAAATAGTACATTTGTTTCGATATTGAAACTACAATGTCTCATCAGCCGGTGTGGACAGGATTGGAAAGCCCCTTTTCTTATATTTGGCCAGTTGTGTGTGGGATGTTGGTGGAGGTTAGCGATAAGGGAACAAGTCTTGTGGATTGACCGTTAAAATTTTGAAGAAAGTGGTATGGGTAGTGAATATGGTTGATTAATCAACCATATTTTTTTATCAATAAAACTAATGAAAATGCAACAATCTTGGTGCCAAAATTATCCCAACTCAACAATATATATATATATATATATATATATATATATATGAGACATATATATTTTCAATGTCGAAACAAATGTACTAGTGGATATATAAAAAAATTATGTACATGTTCTAAAATATAATTTATAATAAATATTCACAGCTCTATATATTATATATCCAGCACTGTTTTAAATTAATGTTTTTGACGTTGTAAAAAGTTTTTCTTCGTTCTGTATTCACTCGGAAATATATATATATATATCTTCATGTCAATGGGCAAAATCGTTTTCAGCCTACAATAATGCCCAACTTTTTTCCGAGTGAAATAAATATAAGAAAAGCCGGACAAAAAGCACAGCTCATAATATATATATATATATGATAAATTAAAAGTTCTACAATATATATATATATATTATGAGCTGTGCTTTTTGTCCGGCTTTTCTTATATTTATTTCACTCGGAAAAAAGTTGGGCGTTATTGTAGGCTGAAAACGATTTTACCCATTGACATGAAGCACGCTCGATACGTCTTTCTTCAACAATTCTAAATGAACCCGTTGTCTTACAGCAAAATAAGCAGTTACGAAGTCTTCCCGCACTCGCTTTTTTATTCTTTTTTTTCCCCTAATCTCTTTACTTTTCCTAACTTGAAACCTAAGTAACTAAATAAACACACTGACTGATAATTGCCAGTCGATATCTACGCATGTGAAATTTGAGAGAATGAATGACGGTAGAGGGCGATACGGGTCTTGGCGGTCAAACTGTCGACTCGCCATTTTGTTGTTAAGCATTTGTTAAACTGTGTGTACCGAAACACACTCCGACGCCGACCGCAACTGAAGCAATTTTCCTCTATTGTGTTTAATTGTTATGACAGCTATTACGCAATGGATAAAAGCAGAGTAAATAAACAGATTTGGTAACTTCTTTTCTGTTGTTTGTTAAATGGCTATTCGTATGTTTAAAGCGTAATGCTTATTTTAACAATTATTCAGTCTTGTGTAGTTATTTCACGTCTGCTTTCTTTCGTTCATTTCGACTTAACATCAAAGAGAAAGGAAAATAAATTTTCTTAACAACGTTCAAAGCACTCGAAAGATTGTAAGCTCGTTAACTTTCGGTTGACAACCGTCAATTTTCAATGCGTACGTTTATACATATGTAATCTGTGATAGGCGCAGTAAACATTAATAGAGATAGTAGAATGAGTTCGAATCTCAGTAGGGGTTACTCGATTAAAACCACGATTTTCAAGGTTGAAAGGCAGTCCGCTGCTGGGAGATAAACGCAATGCACTCTTCCAAGCTTATTTCAAACTAATATCGGATTAAAATTATCATAGTAAATTTACTTATATATAATTAAATTTATAGTATAAAGTTATTGGTAACTCCACTAAATCGATAAAAAACAGCTTAGTATGAATAAAAAAAGGCCCCAAACTTAAAATTAAAGCGAACTTTTTTCATTAAAATGTTTATATTTTTACTAAATGGAAAGTTCAAACTAATTTTTAATTATTTTTTAAAATGTTTTAATCCCTTCTAACATGTTCAAAATTTTAGCAGAAAACCTTGTTTTGATTTGAGTTTGCGGGTAACAAAAACGTCACCAATGTTTACAATGGAAAACATAATGACTACATCAACCAGCTTTTTTCCGGTGACAAGCATTAATTTGGAAATTCTTGCAAAAATCAAATAATAGTTGGATTTTAATGAAACTTTCAGTACTCATTCACAAATAAAAGACATTTTTAAAATTATTTTTCAAAAATCTTCGTAAAAATATTTTGTTTTTTTAACTTCTTTTACTCCCTCTGCGTAAATCCATGACATTTAAATAATATTTTTTTAAATTTGGCCTCTGTATCCCAAAATCTACTCTGCAGAGTAAAATAAAAATGCAATAAAACTCTGATATTTAATTTGATAATCTTTTAATTGCTTGAATAAAAAATAGAAATTAATGACATTATAATTTGAAGAAAAAATTTCGATTACTAATGAAATGTTTAAAAAATTGTTTCCATTTTTTTATTATAATAATTTATAGTTTCAAAAGTATTTTTAAAATGCTTTAAAGATTTGTTGCGGTTAGATTTTAAGTTAATAATTGATAATTATATTGCCTATCGAAAATTGAAAAGTTTAATACAAATCGTTTGGCCTCAATATTTTAAAAATATTTTAATTTTTTTGTATGTGTGTATTTGAAGTTTTTTTTTCTGTATGGTAATTTCTACATGCAAATTAAAAGGTCAGAGTTTCCTCCCTTACCCGAAAAAAACTTGTACAATTTTGTTACTTATGACCACCATACACTTTTATCTTATCTCTAATCACGAACCTGTCAGCACGTTTGATATACGGCGGGCAGGTCAAAAAGTTCATAGAAATAGTTTTTTTTACAAATTTCACGCTATAAATAAGTAATACTTGTGTAAATTAGATTAATTTAACATAAAATTTACTAATATTCCAAAAATAATGTGTCACAGTTGTATATTTTATTTTGCAAAATTTTAAAAACCGAGAATTAACTTTTGTTTACAAATGTGTCGATTGCTCAAAAATGACGGCAAAATTCAAAAATTGAAAATAAATCTCGAACTTTTATATTCCGATGATTATAATTTCGGTTTTAAATAAACCAGAGAGTATTTTGCTTACTGGAAATAATAATTTTAATCATTGAGCTTTCAATTAAAAGTAAAATAAAAGTTTCAAAAAAATTTTCATTTTTTAAAAATTCAGTTTAAAAAGTTAGGTATCGAAAATGACTGGAGGTGCCTATATAAGTAAAAGCTTTGTCACCTGGACTGATTAATGTTAACTTTAGCATCGCCAATCCAGAGTTTCTTAGATGCCCCCATCCGGGAAACCTCCGTTCACTCGTTAGCAATTAACTACTTAGAGTTCTCGAGTTTTCATTTTTAGGCGCCTATTTTTGCTTGCGTGCGTACGCGTGACCGAGCTTATACATATATATTATCGATGTTATGTTATATATATATATATATATATATATATATATATATATATGTATGTATGTAAGAAAAATTAAGGCAGACACGTTATTTCATGGTAAATCGGAAGTATAGACCTATTTCAGGCGAACCTTTATCAGCTTCCGTCTTTATTGTACAAAGGATTTTACACGAATAAAATCCTTTGTACAATAAAGACGGAAGCTGATGATGGTTCGCCTGAAATATGCCATCCTTCGATTTACCATGAAATAACGTGTCTGCCTTAATTTTTCTTATATTTGCTCTATATGTATTTATATACATATATATTTAAAGCTCACTTAGAGAGTTATCCCACCACTGTATGTACAGGATACGCCTTTGGATTCTTCTATACCCACACCGCATGCTGATATATATATATATATATATATTCATGACTTCTGCTCTGACGAGCTTAGCTCACTGATACCCGCTGCACAAGAATTTACTCGAACAACCAGAATGGCAACAAGGTTCCACCCTTCTACAATTAAATCAACTAAATGCAGCCGCTACTTCTAGTCTATCAGCTTCCTTTTCTGCACTTTCCGTCTGTGGAACTCACTTCCGTGTACTTGCTTCCCTGATGGATACAATTTCCAATTTCTTGTTTTTTTATAATTATTTTTTATATATAAACCATAAACGTTCAATGATGTTGAGATTTGTTGACTTTGCTGACCAGATATGATGTTCTACTTTACTAGAATGATCTTTGTACCATTCAGCTACAAATTTAGCAGTATTAATTAGTGCATTATCATTATATGAAAGATTTGATTTTCTTCTGGAAACAGTTCCTGAAACATAGAATATAGTTGAACACTTGCAATTATTAAATACTCCTGACTGTTGATTTTAATGAACTTATTGAAATAATGATTTTAATGAAGTTATTTGAATAATATCTGTACAAAACAACATTTTAGCCCCCCCCTCCAAAATGAAGTACCACTCATATCAAATCAACAAACATAAAAATAGACAAGCTTTTGACAGTTTAATCACATTTTCCAAATTATGCTATTCTGGTACCAGGTGTTTCTATTCTTTCGTTCACTCCCAGTATTTATACAGTGTAAATATTGTATATAGACAATATACTGTGGAATTCCCTTCCACACGATTGCTTCCCCGACGGCTACAATCTCCAGAAGTTTAAATGTAAGGTCAATAGACACCTCCTAACACACTAACCTGCTCCTATTCTATCAAACACTCTTCCCATCTGCCCAACCCTCATCCTCAGTATCCTTACTCATCTGTCCCCTTCCTCCTGACATTCCCTATGTCTAACCACTCCTTCTCTTTACCTTCCCCTATGTAGCCCCATGCGCAATAGTGGCAGTGGAATGCCTTGCTTGGGGTGAGATGATTAAAAAAAAAAATACTGTAAATATTATATTATAGACATAATATATAGATATTTACCATAGTGACACGTCTGATCACAATAGGCGTCTCCTAATGATTGCAGGCGTGTTCTAAACTATTTTAAACTTTTGTTTACTGACAGAGTGAAACATCGTATAGCGTCTTGCAAGTTCGGTCCTGATATTTCTAGCTGCTCTGTAAAACTGTGCTGAACAACAGTAAGCCATCGATCCCCTTTGCTATTCAATCAATTTGTAATCCTCGTATCAACAGCCGACAAGGTTGAATGTCTTGCTCGCAAATTCTCTTAAAATTCAACATTTGACACTTCTTGAGTAACCACACCCAATTTCCTACCCAGAAAAGAAACTCAACTGAATGATATAAATATAATCCTGTCTCTGTTCTCAGAGAACTTTCTAAACTAGATTCTCGTAAGGCCAGCGGAGGTAATGGAATTCAAGCTATCGTCCTAAAGAAATATGCCCTTGAGCTGTCTCCTGTCCATTCCAACTCTTTAACTATTTCTTCTCTGCTTTTCCTACTTGTTGGAAGTTCTCAAAAGCAGTCCTTGTTTTTAAAAACTCTGGGAAGCCCTCTGATCCCTCTAACTTACACTCTATTAACCTTCTACTGTTTTTAGCAAAATATTCGCGGCTCTAATCAATGCTAAAGTAGTTAAAAATCTCACATCTCACGACCTACTCTCTGAGAAATAATATGGTTTCCGCTTCGCTAGGTCTAACGCTTTATATGCAGACGCCCCTTATTGAATATGTACACCAGGCTCTTGATAAGAATGGCGACTCTAGAGTTGCTTCGCTAGATATCTCGTAATTTTTTTCCATCAAACCACTCAAATAATATGCGTCACAGACACTTTCTGTGTTTCATCTTAACCCTCTAGGGCCATTCGTATCATATTTGATACAGTATTTCCCTATAAGGAAACATTTGGTATTTCCCTATAAGGAAACATTTGGTATTCATTGACTGAGCAGTCAGTACTGCTTTCATTTGAAATTTATAAAATATTTCTCTTAAAAATTTTTTTTAGGAAAATATTTCTTTCAAGGCTTGTTTTCATACTGTATCAAATATGATACGAATGGCCCTAGAGGGTTAATAATATAATATGATTAAGGCTTCTACTTGTCATAAAGTGGGGGATCAGTTCTATATTGTTATGAAGTAATAAACAGATCCCCCACTAATCAAAGATGATATGAATGGCCCTAGAGGGTTAATAATATAATATGATTAAGGCTTCTACTTATCATAAAGTGGGGGATTAGTTCTATATTGTTATGAAGTAGTAAACAGATCCCCCACTAATTACTACTTAACCCTCTAGGGCCATTCGTATCATATTTGATACAGTATTTCCCTATAAGGAAACATTTGGTATTTCCCTATAAGGAAACATTTGGTATTCATTGACTGAGCAGTCAGTACTGCTTTCATTTGAAATTTATAAAATATTTCTCTTAAAAATTTTTTTTAGGAAAATATTTCTTTCAAGGCTTGTTTTCATACTGTATCAAATATGATACGAATGGCCCTAGAGGGTTAATAATATAATATGATTAAGGCTTCTACTTATCATAAAGTGGGGGATTAGTTCTATATTGTTATGAAGTAATAAACAGATCCCCCACTAATATGATACGAATGGCCCTAGAGGGTTAACTGCTCTTGACATTGAGTGTCCGACGCACATTTTGAATTGCAAGAACAATTGCTTTTTTATCGAGTGATTTTTTATATTAACACTATTTTTAGGCAACGCTGATTTTTCTGTTTCATCCACATCTGGGGAGAAGTGATGGATTCATACCTTTCCCGGTGAGTTTTCCCGTAAGTGAATGTAATTAACTCGACTGAAATTGGAATTGGCTCACCGAGTTCTCATTCTGAACCGCTATCATTACACCAACCACACAGCCATCGGATTGCGCTAACTATAAATCACTATCAAAAAATTTGCGTGTGTAGTATCGCAGTTGTAAATGTTTAGTGAGCCGCCATGTTGGGTGTGGCGTGTTTGTTCAGAGTTGGTAGTTCTTTTTAATATATTACTGGCAGTATAGCACGGTGTTGCTCGGGTGTAATGAAGCTTTAAAATTAATCCATGGGCCTAGAGCTCAGACATAGCCTAAAGAATATTTTAAATAATAAAATAATTGCGACAATTTACCAATCACGCCTAATATATATATATATATATATATATATATATATATATATATATATACTAACAGTATAACCCGGCGTTGCTCGGGTGTAATGAAAGCTTTAAAATTAATCCATGGGCCTAGCTCAGACATAGCCTAAAGAATATTTTAAGTAATAAAATAATTACGACAATTTACCAATCACACCTAATATATATATATATATATATATACTAACAGTATAGCCGGCGTTGCTCGGGTGTAATAAAAGGTTTAAAATTAATCTATGAGCCTAGTGCTCAGACTCTTTGGACGTTGGCACGAAAGACTAAAAAGCAATAGTTGTTTCCAGTTAAAGCGAAACCGTAGATTGAAAGAAAAATGAATGGATGTAAATCCAATTTTGATTTCCTGGTATCGATATGAAATAAGTTTTTTTCGTCGTAAACTGAATTTGGAAGGCTAAATAAGTCCTTTGAGTAAATGGCATCATGGCTGAGACTAAGAACTACAATTGTTCCTATTTAGTGCCAAACCCGAAGCAAAAACTAAAATAAAATAAAAAACTGATTTTGATCAGACCCGGTATATATTATCGATTTTCTGCACTATTGTAAGAACCGCAACCTTGAAATTTCTGAATATTGTTTCTTATGTCTTTGTCTATGAGTGTATCAAATTGTATTAAAATCGGACCACTCCTTCTATAACCCGAGTCTTTCGATTATCGATTTTTGATATTTATCGGGGGTACCTCGACACAAAACCTAGCTAAGAACACTCGCAGTCGCCTTAAGTAAATTTTCAAGAAAATCGGTTCAGCCGTTTTGGAGTCTATAGGGAACGGACACATACACACACAGAGGCACACACACACACACACAAACACACACACACACACAGACACACACGGACAAAGTTCCATTTATAAATAAGTTTAGATTTGATGTTTTTCTGGTTTCCGTTTGGTCAGTGTTGATAGGTCATCATTACTTATTTCAACCTGTTTTTTCACAAGGCTACGTTTTAATTGCCAGGTGTTGTTGTTATGATGAGCTGCTGAATTATATAGTTTAAAATTTGTTTTTTTATGCTTTAACACGTTCATGATCATGATATTACAACATAAAAGGGAGTTCCACAGACGTTATATTTGAAGCAAGAAGACAATTTACAGTAAATTTAAGCAACACAGTTTTGCGGTTATATTCTGCTACCACAACTCACACCCCTGAAGATGATCCCGGAAGGAGATTGAAAGTACTTGGGAACATCGAGAAATTAATAAAAAAAATCATCTGTCAACGTTACAGCTCATTTCTTACATCTTTCAATTATAATACACAAAAAATTATCCGTGAGTATGAATGGATTTTATTAAAAATAAAAAGATACAATGTTTGCAATTTATTTAAACTGATATATATATATATATATATATATATATATATATATATAAACAGCAATCCTTCTTTTAAACATATTTCGTTAAATATGACATACAAGGAAAATTTAATTCTTTTTTTCATTTAGTTTTTCGATCGTTCTTACATTTTCTTTATTTAGTTGGAATAAGGGAGTGCAAAAATTTTCCGTATTGTTCATTGACCGAAACGCTTTTGGACAGTTTTTTAGGTGCTTTTAAAGGGTTTGTTTAAGTGTTTTTAATTTCTCTTCATGTTTTTACTACTTAAAATGTTTTCCTGTAGAATTTGAGTGAGCGTTTTTCTATTTTTTAAAAACTTTAACCATCCTATTCCCACTGTTAAATAAGGTTTGGTTGATAATGGGAGAGAGACGTTTAATATACAATTTAACATATTATTGTGAGATGTTTCCGGTAATCTGATTTATACAGAATGTTATTCTTTTCGAACAGACTTTTTCTTAAAGGATATTATAAATTGTGGGTTGATAGATGTTATTTTATAGCCCTTTGATCTGATAACTGACACGTGAGTTGTCTACTCAACGTGTTGTTGAATGTTCATAAGGGATGTGGTTCCTGTTTTTAGATAGGTAGATAGATGGATTTTTGCATATTCATACTAACTATAAGTTTGAGAATTCAATGTTTTGTTCATCTCTATGAACAAATATTCCCCAACAACCTAAGCCCGGAGGAAAATAGGAAGGAATTTTTTTAAAAAAAAAACGTCTTAGGCATTCGCGTGACTGCTCTATGACACTGTCAGCTCTCTCTCTTCGGGTAGAGGGCGCTCTCTGCTTCCGAGCAGAGAGCGCCCTCTACCGAGCAGAGAGCACAAACCCAGTCGTGATTCCGCCGAAGGGTAGAACCACGACTGGGGAAAAATAGACAGAGATTTTTTAGCCCGGCTATATGGCCGGGAATACCCACTATAAAATGACCATGTGTCACATCTGGCCTTGCGTGGGAAGGATAGTAAATACAAAAACGTCTTAGGCATTCGCCTGACGACGCTATGACACTGTCAGCACTCTGCCTTCGGGTAGAGGGCGCTCTCTGCTTCCGAGCAGAGAGCACAAACCCAGTCGTGATTCCGCCGAAGGGTAGAACCACGACTGGGGAAAAATAGACAGAGATTTTTTAGCCCGGCTATATGGCCGGGAATACCCACTATAAAATGACCATGTGTCACATCTGGCCTTGCGTGGGAAGGCTAGTAAAAACGGAAAATAGGAAGAAATTGAAGTCGAGAAATTCTAACTTGAGTATTGAAATAAGATGATCATTTTGCGCAACAGTTGTAAGAATAGACGATAGATCAAGGAAGTAGGGACCAGTAGCAAATAACAAGACATAACAAACGTAGAAACTTGGCTTTCAATTACTGTTTCTTTAATTTATAGGCGAATAAGGTCCATGTAACTAAACTGGAAAATAATAAGCTTGTTGACATGTGAAGAGATCTGTACCCAGTGATCTCGTCCAAGGCACTGTTTTCTGTCAATTGCTTACTTGTTAATGACATATGCGATTAAAGAAGAAGACAAAAGACGAAAAAAAAAAGAACAAAGAAAAAAATAATATCAAGAGAAGGTTATTAAGTGCAGGCCGATTTACTCTACACTTTTATTTCTGTCCGTAATTTTGGGAAGAAAATTTAGTCAGAAAGAAGCAGATCTGGAATTGAATCAAAAGAAACTTTTCAGGTGTGTGTGTGTGTGTGTGTGTGTGTGTGTGTGTGTGTGTGTGTGTGTGTGTGCGTGCGTGTGTGTGTGTGTGTGAGTGTGTGAATATAGATTTGAAGATATTGAAAAATAGGTAGATAGATAAAAGTGAAGAATTTAAAATATATATAGACTAGCAGTATAGCCCGGCGTTACTCGGCTGTAATGAAAGCTTATATATATATATTATCGATTTTCTGCACTACTGTAAGAACTGCAACCTTGAAAATTCTGAATATCGTTTCTTATGTCTTTGTCTATGAGTGTATCAAATTTGATTAAAATCGGACCACTCCTTCTTTAACCCGATTTTTTCGATTTTCGATATTTATCGGGGGTACCTCGACACAAAACCTAGCTAAGAACACTCGCAGACGCTTATAGTACATTTGTGTAAATTTTCAAGAAAATCTGTTCAGCCGTTTCGGAGTCTATAGGTAACGGACACACACATACACATACACACACACAAAGTTTCATTTATAAATAAGTTTAGATAGATAAATTTGGATATTTAGGATTTCACAATTACATTAATATACGAATAGCAAAAGTGGCGGTAAGATTATGTTACGCACTTGTCTTAAACTCTTACACATGTTTGAAGGAAGATATAAACCAATTTTTTGTGGCTTTTGCATATTTTACAAGTACGCGAAGAGACCTGCTGCTATCAAGTATGTCTGAAAGTCTTCCTTTATTATGCATCATGTACTTGCATCCATCTGTGTGTTGATCGGCTCGACATAGACTATGAAATGTGTAGATGTAGGTATTGTTGATTTAACAATTATACTGCGAAAGAGAAGATTAGGTAATGTCGTATGGCAGTCTTCCACACTTGACCAAATTTCCATTATGCCATTGTTGCTTATTTTTACAACGAGTCCAAAGGGCTGCTTCTTCACCAAACTACTGTTATCATACACAATATATGTGTATGTATATATTTATTTGGATAGTTTTTTTTATCGTATCACCCCGAGCAAGGCGGTAATGCCACTGATGTGCAGCGGGCTACATAAGAGTAAAAAGATTAAGTAGAAGAGAGTGAAGAGGAAGACGAACCAGTTAGAAAGGAGCAAGAGAAGAATGGGAATACAGATGTGATGACAATTGCAAAGGTGGAGAGAAAGGAAAGGATATACGGGGTGGTAAAAGAACTAGAGTCAAGTGGTTAATAGATGAGTATTGACATTGCATTTAAATTCCTGGAGCCGTCAGGAAAGCAAGAATATGGAAGCGAGTTCCACATATATGTTTGTTGGTTGTTTGTTTTGTTTTTATGACAAATCAACCTCGGCGGGTCATTTATTGCCAACTAAATTTTTATTTTATTGCTGGTAATACCTTTTTCTTTTAACAATTTATTGTTGCTTTTTATATAAGTTTTGTGTCTAGTAATACTTTTTTCTTTTCGAGAATCAAGATTCATTTGGATTTGCTTTTAAGGGCAAGTTCCCCATGTTCTACCCTTGTTATTTAACCCATAACTGGAGGGAAGGGACGGATTAATACATTTCCCAAGGGTACCAGTGTTTAAGTGAATGAAGGGTATTCAACTGGACAACTGGAATTCGAACTCGGCCGACCGATTTCTCTTTCCGAGCCGATATCCACTGCACCACAACGCACATCCGTCACTATACGCTTACAGCACCTGGTATTCCCAAGCGGTCACCCATCTAAGTACTGACCAGACTGAACGTTGCTTAACTTCGGTGATCGTGCTAGAACCGGTGTATTCAACGTGAGAGGCTGTAAGCCTTGGATATATGTGTGCGTACATCTACGTTTATATTAGGACTGATGAGGAGGAGGATGTGTGTGCAAAAATAGTTATGTAAGATACGGTAATTACTGCTGATGATACGTGTATACAGATGTTATGGGAGCGAGAGAAAATGCAATAATCGTTCAAATCGAAGTTAATTTCTTGCCTTGAAAATTAGCACTGGTCACATTCTCTTGCTATTCTTCGCAAGGTTCTCGACAAACTCCAAAGAAGGATCTGCAATGTAACCGGTCCTGATCTGGCAACTCGAATTCAGTCACTTTCTCATCGACGTGAGGTGGCTTCCTTCTGTCTTTTCTACAAATATTTTCATGGCAACTGCTCTGACGAGGTTTTTTACCCTGATTCTCTGTCGACGTAAATTTAAGAGTTTTACTTGATTGGGATCTAGGTTGAAATACCTAAATGTAGCTGTCACTTCTATTCCAACACTTTATCCTCTCGTCTTTGTACTCTGTGGAAACCCCTTTTCGTTTACTTGTTTTCCTGGTAGGTACAATCTCCAAAAATTTAAATGCAACGTCAATTGCCATCTTCTATCTCATTCATCTATTATCCTTTTTTCAAAACTCCCAGTACCCAGTCTTTTCTTCACTGTAACGTGTTGCACGCTAGTGGCGGTCTCACCTTGCTTAGGGTGAATGCTTCTAAAAGGAAACTGCTATCTGTCAAACATCACTGGCAACCTCTTCTGCCCCCCCCCCCCATAAGCATAAACCAAGCGAGTCTCCCTGAAAGCAATATACTGCGCCTCCTCGGCCTTACCTTATCTTCCAACTTCAAGTGAAATCATTACATTGAGGCAATAGCTATCCACTGCTAGGAAGGTTGGGTCACTATGTCAGGGCAGGAAGTTTTTCCGACTGAATCCATCTATATATACAAATCAACAATCCGTTCGTGCGTATACTGCTGCCATATATTGTCAGGATCCCCTGCTGTCCATCTCTGTGTTCTCGATAGGCTCCAAATGAGAATTTGTAATGTGACAGATTACTTGGCAGGTCGACTCCAGCCACTTTCGCACTCGTGGGATGTGGCTTCCCTCTGTCTATTCTACAAATATTTTCATGGCTTCTGCTCCGACGAACCTAAGTTACTGGTGCCCCCGCCACAAGAATTTATTCGTGTAACCAAACTGGCAACAAAGTCCCACCCCTTTACAGTTAGATCAAACAAATGCAGCCGGCAATTGTACTCCAACAGCTTCTTTTCTCGCACTCCTCGTCTGTGGAACTCCCTTCATTATATATTTGCTTTCCTAACGACTACAACCTCCATGAATTTGAATGCAATGTCAATACCCATCTCTTATCCACTTGACTCCAGTTCTTTCTGCATCACATCTTGTTCTTTTTCTTTCTCTCTACCTTCGCAACTGTTTTCCTTCTCTTGCCCTTTCTCTGACACCCTCTGTAACTGGTTCATCTTTCAATTCACTCCGCTCCTGTCTTAACTTTTACTCTTACGTAGCCCCCTGCGCATCAGTTGCGGCACCGCCTAGCTTGAGGTGAAAGGATTATATATATAAACAATTTGCCACTACCACACCAAGACGTAATACATTTAAAAAAAAAAAGGGATCATATTTTAATAATTAAATAGGATACAAAAGTATCCTTGCGTTTAAATTATGCTAGGCGCCTTTCGACCGATCCTTCTTCAAGACAAAAATCGTCGGTAAATAATAGTATATTGCTAATACTGAGTTACTAATGAGAACATTGACCGATGTTCAAATGTAAGGATAAGGGGAATGGGAGAAAAAATTATGATCCCCCCTTTTTAAAAAAATATAATTATTATTAACCAGTTATTGGTCAGAATTAGACCAAAATACAGTTGTATTAAAATATATTTTGTGATGTGTTTACAACCGGACAAGAAATGTTACTAAATAAAAGATAATGTCCAAATTAATATATATATATGTATGTGTGTGTGTGTGTGTGTGTGTGTGTGTGTGTGTGTGTGTGTGTGTGTGTGTGTATATATACACACTATGTATATATATTATATATATACACACTACCGGGTTTTTTTTAAATGATGTATTTCATACTATTTTTTAGTATTTATTGCCAAGTGAATAACTGTAAATAAAAATAGAATGGTTCTTTTGTTAATACTGCACAACAACCTGTGTATCAAATGAATTTATAAATAATTAATAATTTCCTATATTGCAGTTTCATCAATGAAAGAATGAAAAGAAATTACGCTGATTTGGACGAGTTCATCTTCGCTTCTTTGCCTTATGAACTTTTACAAAGTAATAATAACAAAAGAACCATTCTATTTTCATTTGGTAATAAATACTAAAAATGTTATAAAATACATCATTTCTTTAAAAAAAAAACTGGGGTGGCCTAATAAGTATGTCCAGTAATATATATATGTATATATATATATATATAAAGTCGTAATATGAATACAATAATCAGAGATGGAAGAGAGAAAGTTTCATAGCTACTGCGAAGATACACAAGTTGTGAAATAAATCTGTGTGTGTGTGTGTGTGTGTGTGTGTGTGTGTGTGTGTGCGTACATTGTTTCTTTAAGATTTGGGTGATCATGACCCGGCTTCACCATATTGTATCCTGTTGTTCTCATTAATATTTTATTCAAAATAAGTGTTTTATGGCTTCCCGCTCTTTCTTTTTGTTAAGCACTGCCTCATGATTGTTAGTCCCGTTTCCGCTGAGTAATCATTGTTCTGCTCAAAACTGATCCCACCATTCCTAAGTCACCATTTTTACAAACCATTGCTTTAATCTGGTATGCTATTGTTCCGTAAGACGATCCTTAGTGTAGAACCAAATAAAATGCCTTCATCGGCAAGCAGTTTAGATTTAAGTCTCCAAGTTCTCCGCTCATGATAGTCTAGTGGTTTAAAACGTTGGCAAAAAAATATCATTGTTATCTACAAAATATTCTTAATGCGACGTTCACTCGCAAAAGTAAAGAATTATTCTACTATTCTAAAATAATCTATAAATGGTTATATGCACAATTTACATTGTTCGGACGACTTTCCTCATCTTTACTGCTATGTTTACGACGTTTCGATGGTTGTACGCTTCGGCTTTCTTCAGGTGCTAGGAATTTCGATTCAAGACCCTAACTACGATCACTAGGGTATATCATTCTCATTCCATGTGTAATGTCAATTCTGGTTACAATATAGTTATCTTCCTTTAATTTAACTCTCTATGTTATTTTTTCACCACTGCTGGAATCTGGTATTAAACTCACAACTCTTTAGGTTAAGTTACTGAAACCAACCATCGTCTATATCTACTGGGCTATGTGTCAACGAATTATATACTATGAGTACTGTTGATAATTTTATGATGAAAAGATATTGCTGGTCTATTTTTTATATATAAAATGTATTTCTATACTTTTACGGTTTTTTTTTGTTTTTTGTTTTTTTATTGGAGTTTACTATTTACCCATAGCTGGGACCCACCCTGGATTGCAGTGAAACTGGGAAAAAGCAATTAAGAGGTGGTTCTACGCTCTCCCAAACCTCTAATCACCTAATCAGAGGCCTTACTGCTAGTTGTAGTTTATCGTCATAAAAAGAACTGCGGTAAAGAAAATCAATTTATTCAAATGAATTAAATTTAAAACAAATGCTACTCTTCCGTCAAATTTTTCATCTCTGCACATTTCAAGCCTCGTAAAATTTTTAGATTTAAAAAAAAATTCCGATACCGCCACCTCTTACTCCAAACTACGTTAATTTATTCAAAACAAGACAGTACTTTTAAAATAAACTGAATTAACTTAACCTAAAAATGTAAAATAATTAAATTTAAAATACAATATCATCAATGTTTCAAGAATAGCCCAATTTTCAATTTTCGTCTAATCTGACAAAGAATTAATTCTGCTCAGAGCCACTATTATCCTACCTAATCTTGTCTCTGTTGACAACACTGAGTTCCGATATTCATCAGACAAAGGATTAATTCTGGTCAGAGTCAATATTGTCCTACCCCATCTTGTCCCTGTTGACAACACTGAGTTCCGATACTCTTCGGACAAAAGATTAACTCTAGTCTGAGTCAATATTGTTTAACTCCATCTTGTCCCTGTTGTCATGTAAGTCGTGTTGTGTAGATGTTTTCATCTACTTTACATTTATCAATTAAAATTCTCTGTTGGGGAATCATTTTTTATATGCTACTTCTCGTAACACGTTCTTCTTTTTATTATATACAGGTTATGGTTTTCTGACGACCCATAACTATGTTTGTAGATTTTAAATTAAAAATAAATATCAGTAACTGTAATTTTCTATATATGTGTGTGTGTGTGTGTGTATATATATATTGATAATATGATGAAAATCCTTGAGTTGTATCATAAAATCTTTACCCACTAGATTTATTATTAGAAACATTAGCACTAAAAGATGGAGATAATAAAGAGATAAACAAAATGAGATAGATAGATAGATAGATAGATAGATAGATAGATAGATATAGATAGATAGATAGATAATAAACTGTCTGGGATAGATAGATAGATAGATAGATAGATAGATAGATAGATAGATAGATAGATAGATAGATAGATAGATAGAAAAAGAATTAGATAGATAGATAGATAGATAGATAGATAGATAGATAGATAGATAGATAGATATGATAATGAACAGACTTAGAAAGAAAGAAAGAAAGAAAGAAAGAAAGAAAGAAAGAAGAAATGAATAGACAACGTAAGTACAAGGTCATTACCTGAAAATCTCTCCGCGCTTACTTTTGTCTATCATGTCATAAATGTGATATAGATTAGCAATGCAATCATTGCATCTTTCAATTATCCAATTATTGTCTCAGTTGTTGAAACCTTTCTTCTAATGTGTGCAATTGTATTTTGAATATCGGCTATTAAATGAGACGTTAGTAAATAGGTAAAAGAAAAATCGTTTTGTACTTTCCTTTCAGGTGATAACAATTAGCGAAGATTTCGTCACTTCTCTATTCCAAAGCATTAAAGAACAAAATTTGTTTGGACCGAACGACCTTTCCTTCACTAAACCATGTCCCTGATATAAGTAAATAATTCTTCTGTTTGCGCATAAAGTCTCTCTCTCTCTCTCTCTCTCTCTCTCTCTCTCTCTATCTATCTATCTATCTATCTCTGTCACACAGTATCTCTCTCTCTCTCTCTCTCTCTCTCTCTCTCTCTCTCTCTCTCTCTCTCAAGGCCCGTAACCATAAAAAGCTTTTCTTAGTACTGACGTTTCAAGAAACTACGCACTTAAATTAGTGACAGTGAAAATTAGTGGGCAGCTTCAGTCGATTTGTACCAGTCGGCCAGCTTCAGCTACCAATGACTCAGATCCACTTTATTCCGCCATGAATAACGCAGCGTCAACACCACCAGGAATCGGATTAAATAATTCTGCTGTCGCAATTTACTTGCACTGCTTTGTTAACTGGATCTATTGGCAGCGCTCACCGGGTCGCAATTGGAACTGATCGCTTCTACCCGTTTAATCAACAGGCCTGCTTAAGAGTTCTAATCTAGACTAGAAGATTCCATTGAGATATATATATGTGTATGTGTATGTGTTTTCGAGTGCTTGTGTTTCACAGAAAATGACTAACAAGGAACTACTGTTAAATTAATTGATATTTTTTACTTGTGTACAAACCAGAGAATTAGGACTGTATTTTTCTTGAACATAGAGGTCTTATTTTACTTGTTTGCTGCTGATATATATATATATATATATATATATATATATATATATATATATATATATATATATCGGAGTTTAACCGTACTTATGAGCTGTGATACAGCGAAACAGGTCTGTCTGCGGTTGACTATATATATACTAATTTCACCTTATACAAAGCCCAAGAGCCAATCAATGTAGGGAGTTACTGAAGGAGGCCGTTGTATAAGCGGTTTGAGTAATAGGAAAGACGGGCTGTTTTTAAGGATATGTAGGAAAGATACGGTTAACCGTAGATTTGGAGAGATTAGGAGTCACTCAAAGTTGATGGTTACTAAATGAAGTAGCATCTACTTGTTGCTTTGCTCGTCGTCGCTCTGCTCGACGTCGCTCTGGTCGATGTCACTCTGCTTGTCGTCGCTCTGCTTGTCGTCGCTCTACTCGTCGTTGGTCTGCTCGCCGTCGCTCTGCTCGTCGTGGCTCTGCTCGTCGTCACTCTGCTTGTCGTCGCTCTGCTCTTCGTAGCTCTGTTCTTCGTGGCTCTGCTTGTCGTCGCTCTGCTCGTCGTCGCTCTGCTCGTCGCTCTGCTCGTCGTCGGTTTGCTCGTCGCTCTGCTCGTCGTCACTCTGCTCGTCGCGGTTTGCTCGTCTTCGCTCTGCTCATCGTTTCTCTGCTCTTTATGGCTCTCTTTTTCGTGGCTCTGCTCGTCGTCGGTCTGCTCGACTAGGCATCGACAGAACATCGATTCAGAAGATTCTGAATCTGGATTTAAAAATATTTCCATACCAGATTTAAATGACCTAAACTTTACAACCCCAAGATACAAAAAAACGCTTTACATAATTCAGTCTGAATAGTGGCCACTCTGCATATACATAGATATCAGAGCAGGGTTTAGGAGAAATACAAAGAAAAAAGGTGTTAATAGCTACAAGACAGGGAGGCATGTTGTGGGCCATGATCGCCTTCGTCCTGAAGGAACAAGGCAGATAAAAAAGGTTAAAAACAGTTTCGAACAAATGAACTATTTTGGTCTTAGCGAGAACCATTTTTATTCAAACCTCCTGCACTGGCGCTACATAATCCAAACAAACCAGATCACTTTCAACAGCAGCATCAGGTAAAAGGGATACAAAATATGACTCGAAGAGCCGTCCCACAATACGTCGGAAATCAGGCATCTAAAAATATAAACAAAGATCTGTCTAATGTTTTCTTAGGATATAAGTGTGCTAGAGACACTATAGTTTTGCCTAACACTCTGCCACTGAGCTTGATTTGACAGTTTTTGAAACAATAAACTAAAGACGACGCTAAATGTTACAAAGCTTTTCAGGATGAGAAATAATCACCATTTAATCGGTAAAAACGATCTTATAAAACTGATACTTTATACGAGTTTGGCGTCATGCATTATATTGTATTGTGGAGGAATGACAATACACATATATAAGCAAGTAATACGTTTATTCTCGGTAGATACAGTAGTACTCGTCCGTTTAGGGTAGCAACAACTAGTGAGTTGAGTAGACAACGACCGTGCTAGCCGTCAGCTGCCGACTCCGCTCCTCGATACTAGTCCTTTATATATTTTGAACCGTATGGCACGTGTTTGAGCTATGTCACAACACATTATATCCTTGATTCCTCTCTAACAGCACATTGAAGGTGGTATTAAACGGACATGCTTCCCAGAACTACCATACGAATGCGGGTGTCCCTCAAAGCTCTATCCTAGGTCCTACGCTCTTTCTGATCTACATTAATGATCTCCCCGATGACATAAGATCCCAAGTCGGTATGTACGCCGATGACACCACAGTTTACTCTCGCCTCGATCAAAAATCTGGTGTGAGCGACAAAGCGAACCTCGCTGCCGAGCTTGAAAAGGACCTCCAATCCGTAGTGGACTGTGATAAGAAATGGCTCGTAAATTTCAATTCTTCCAAAACGAAGCTGCTATCAATCAACCATCATAGACAAACGCACCTCCCTCCCGTTAGCATGGAACAGGCTTGCCTCCCAGAGAGTAAAACACTACGCCTGCTTGGCCTCACACTCTCAGCGGACCTCAAGTTGAATGACTATATCGAATCCATTGCTAAATCCGCTGCTATGAAAGTCGGCTCTCTGTGCAGGGCCCGGAAGTTTGTTCCGTCTGAATCTATAGTGCACATTTATAAATCTATCATCCGCCTGTGTATTGAATACTGCTGCCACATCTGGTCAGGTGCCCCTGCTATTCTCCTCAGGATTCTTGACAAAATACAACGGAGAATCTATAATGTGATCGATATGGACTTGGCAGACCGTCTGCAGTCAGTCTCTCACCGGTGTGACGTAGATTCCCTGTGCCTCTACTATAAATATTTTCTGCTCCAATGAACTTAGATCACTGGTGCCCCCTAGGTATGAATTTGCACGAGATACTAGATTAACAACTAGGTCCCACTCTTTTACAGTGAAATAGGTAAGATGTAACCGCAATTTTTACTCCAACAACTTCTTTTCTCGCACTTCCCGCCTGTGGAATTCCCTTCCATACACTTCCCCGACAGCTACAATCTCCAGTAGTTTAAATGTAAGGTCATTAGACACCTCCTAACACACTAACTCGCATCCATTCTCTCAAACACTTTTCCCATCAACCCAACCCTCATCCTCGGTATCCTTACCCGTCTATCACCCTCCTTCTGACATTTCCTATATCTAACTACTCTTTCTCGTCACTTTCCCCTATGTAACCCCCTAGCCACTCTTTCTCATCACTTTCCCCTATGTAACCCTCTGCGCAATAGTGTCAGTGGAATGCCTTGCTTGGGGTGAAATGATTAAAAAATTAATTCACACACACACACACACACGCACACACACACACACACACACACACACACACACACACATATATATATATATATATATATATATATATATATAAATGTTATAAATGGATTTTGGTGAGGAAAAATTCCTGACCCGATACAGTAACCTAAGCTTTCTAGCAGTAGATGTAGCTATGCATTCGATGTATTCATTCCATTTGAGGTCGATTGAGGGAGACCGAAGAGTCGCAGTGTGTTGCTCTCTAGAAAACAAGTATCATTCATTCTGATGGTAGGTAGGAAAGTTTGTCTGTGGTTGTGTAAGAGAAGAATGAGAATACTGATGAGAGTCGATTGGACAGAGAAAGGAGCATGAGAGAGAGAGAGAGAGGATGCAGATTACATTTGGATTCTTGAAGATTGTAGCCGTCAGGAAAACAAGTAAAAAGAAGGGAATTCCACAGGCGGGAAGTGCAAGAAAGGAAGCTGATGGAGTAGAATTTGCGTTTACAATTTATTAGTTTCACAGTAAAAGGGTGAGACCTAGTTGCTAATCTTGTGGCTCGAGTAAATTACTATATAGGGGACACCAGTGAGGTAAGTTCATCGGAGCAGAAGCCGCGAAAGTATTTATAGAAGAGGCACAGGGAAGCCACGTCACGCTGGTGAAAGAGTGACTGCAGCCGGTCTGCTAAGTCGGTATCGATCACATTACAGATTCTCCGTTGTATTTTGTCAAGAACCCCGAGGAGAATAGCAGGGGCACGCGACCAGATGTGGCAGCAGTATTCAATACACGGGCGGATGTTAGCCACATTGCGCCGGTGAGAAAGTGGCAATATACATATAATTTGTTTATATATGTGATTATTTAATTATGGTTACTGTTTAGATTGGAATCTGTCTTTTTTATCTTTTTTCCTTAGTTTATGTTTTATTTTCTCGTTTTTCTACATCACTTGTTGTTAGTTTCTTTTTATTAAATTTTCTATTCGACATCTGACAGGCTTTCTGTGGGTTATATATATATATATATATATATATATATATATATATATTGAAAGCAGAAACATTCGGTATAAATCAAAATATCAAAAACATCTTGATATTAGAGAGGCACTATATATCAAACATTTTTCTTCTACTATCAACCTTACACAATTTAATGGTGGAAATGGAGAATTGAAAGTTTCTTTTTATAATAGAAATGATGCTCAAACGATTCACAGTCACGCGGGACAAGTGAATGCGAAGAATAAACGCTTCTTTTTCAAAAACAAAACAAAGTCAATTACTACCTTACAGTGAATATAGGAGAGAACAATAAAAATAATAAAAACAGTAGAGATACAAACACGCTTGGAAATGGCTTGAGAAGTGAACGAAAGCGCTTGGGACTATAAAAATTATCTTTATATTCGTTATCTCCAACAAAACGGAAACTGTTAAGACGCTAGAAAAAAATAACAAAAAATAATTAAATTTTCCTTATCAGCCGAATTAAATGAAAGATGCTTGAAATAAAGGTTACTGCCAATGTATACATTAATATATATATAAATGTGTGTGTGTTTTTGTGCGTGTGGGTGTAAACACACCCACACACACACACACACACACACACATATATATATATATAAATTAGTAAAGGGATGTCATCGTTATCTACACGTTTATATATATATATATATATATATATATATATATATATAAACGTGTAGATAACGATGACATCCCTTTACTAATTTATATTTACGAGTCGACTCGGTGTAACTGGGGTCATGAAATAAAGCAGGAAATAAGAAAGACGAAAAGGCGAAAGTAACCAGAAAAACAATTTATTAACAAAGGTTACATAGGGTTGAACGCATGCATAAAAGTAAGGAAAGAAAATTTATTTCCCTTTGTCTGGACAGAAACGTAAAATGTTCGGTAGAAAGTTATTTTATGTAAGGTCTAGTTTGAATGAAAGTTAATGTGCATAGTGTTAATGTCTGTTTCCAACTGGAGTTTTTTTAGTGTGGTGTGTGCATGCTGGTGAGAAATAAAAATTTGCGCCACTAATTGCTACCCGCAATTAGTGCGCGTGTGTTTGTGTGAGTTAGGGAAACATGTCTGCTCTTGCCCGGGACAAAATCCTAACTAGCGTACCACGTGACGTTCCCCACTTTTATTGGCATGCGTTTGCGCGGGAAACTAAGCTATCACGTGAACGCTGAATGACCATGTGTGTGTGTGTGTGGGTGTGAATGTATCAAACCCTACAAACGTACATATTTTTTCAATCATATCACCCCGAGCAAGGCGGTAATGCCACTGATGCGTAGGGGGCTACGTAAGAGTGAAAATATTGAAATAGAGAAAGCCAGAAACCATATCCTAAACAGGGAACAATGGATTAGCCTCTTCACCTGTTCAAGAGACGAGAGTGGTTTGTGAACCGGGCGATAGTTTAGTCTATCTACTCTCATTGAAAAAGAAAAAAGAAAAGAGTAAAAAGATTGGAAAACAGAGAGCCGAAAACCACATCCTAAACAGGGAAAAATGGATGAGCCTCTTCACCTGTTCAATAGACGTGGGTGGAGTGTGAACCGGGCGATAGTTTAGTCTATCTACTCTTTTGAAAAAAAAAAAGATAAAAAGAAAAGAGTGAAAAGATTGGAAAAGAGCAAGCCGGAAACCACATCCTAAACAGGGAACAAGGGATGAGCCTCTTTACCTGTTCAATAGACGTATATTCATAAATACAAGTATGTTTATAAATGAATAAACCACTCAAGATTTAGAAAAATTTGAACAGCCCGTTATTTTCTCTCTGAATATATATATATATATATATATATATATATATATATATATATATATATATATATATATTGATTCAATCAGTGAATTCGGTGCTCTGAATATATATATATATACCTTTAAAAAATCTATCAATTGCTTGAAAGATATACTAAAACAAAAAAAAATACTTCTAAGGCAAGTAACTCCAGCAGTGATTTCGTTGTAATGAATACATATATTCCTTAAAAAAATACAAATCGATCAATTGCTTGACAGATGTACTTAAAAAGAAATTGATACTGAGGCAACGAACACAAGCAGGGAATTCAGTGCTCTAAATACATATATTCCTAAAAAAAAAAATCAATCAATTGCTTACAGATGTACTAAAACAGAAGAATTTACTTCTAAGGCAAAAAAATCAAGCAGTGAATTCGGTGCTCTGAACATATATATTCCTTAAAAAAACAAATCAATTAATTGCTTGAAAGATGTACTAAAACAGAAAAAATTGAAACTGAGGCAAGGAACTCAAACAGGGAATTCAGTGCTCTGAATACATATATTCCTTTAAAAAAACAAATCAATCAACAGATGTTTATTAATCATTAACAGATGTACTAAAACATTGAAAATTTGGAACTGAGGCAAGGAATTTAAGCCGTGAATTCGTTGCTCGGAATATATATATATATATTCCTTAAAAAAAAAACAATCAATAGCCTGAAAGATGCACTAAAACAGAAAAAAAGGCAACGAGCTGAAACAGTGATGTCGGTGCGAGACAACATCCATTTCCTTTAAATCTTACTCGTTGTTCACATGTTCTCTCCATGACATTCTTCTGCAAAATAACACATCTGTTGCTTGAAGTCTCTTCTTCAACTTTGAAGAAATTATTTAGCATTTCCTGCCATTTAAGAGGATCGATATTATTGTTATCTTTGTTCCGAACGAATGAGAAAACGTTATGGAGAGCGAACTACTTAACTAAAATGCAGCCACAAATAGAGCCATCGTCTATTAAGGCTATAAATATTTATAACACTTTCAGCAATAGAAATTTCTTTGATTTTGCATAATTAATCATGGCCTTTTTAGTTGAACGGTTTGCTGCTTCGTTTCGTTACCATTGAAAGCATCAATCGTTTTGATATGGCTTTAAATTCGTTCAAATTAAGTCGGCCGGCGTTAAGTGCTTAGGAATGGTATTGTTCTGTAACTTCCTCTCCAAATAAAAGTGATTGCGACAATGAAGGCAGCCAACAGAAATTAAGAGACTGTAATATAATAATGAGAGAGTTAATAATGATGACGATTTAAGTTTGATTTTGTTTGCTTCCCACCGGCATTAGATTAGTTGTCACTTTTCTTCCAGTTGCTTTTCTCGCATATATCCAAGGGAAGAATGTTATCTTCTTCATTTGCCAATGTAAAGAATTGAAAATCAATTAGTCGCTCGCTGAATAAAATGTTCAGCATAAACGCAAGGTTTCATTGTGCGAATTTTCGCTAATTAATTCCGTTGAATTTTCTAAAACTCCGGCTGCTGCTGCTGCAAAGAACCAAACAAAATGACATTGCGGAACGAATTGATGAATATAAAATATTTTAATAAAAACACAAACGCATTCAAACGCCTCCAGTTTGAAATTGCGCCATCTTGAATCATTGTATATTTAAGTGCTTCCATTTGCAAAATCAATAACTCATCGAGAAATAAATACATTATTCATAAATATATATATATATATATATTAATTATATCTTTAAATCATCTTTATTTTAATTTTGTGATCAAATAGAGTTAATGAATTAGCATATGGAGGCGTATGTGGTATTTGACGAATTTTATAGTTATATTCATGTCTGCAATTGAAAGCCAAATATAAAATCAAATACCTGAAAAATGAATCAAATTTACGCACTGAAAAGCGTATTCAATTCCAAAGTGAGCGAGAGAAATCGTAATTTTGATACCTCTTTATTAAAGGAGGATATCTTTTTCTGTTCTCGCAAAATATAGAAATATATCAAGGAATCGCGAAAATTTCTGAACGACAAACAACAAGCGCGCTCTAAAAATATTTTTCCAGATAAAAGAGTTTGCGAACGATCGAAAAGGTTTGTCTATACTTCTGAGATGAGGTAGTAGTTACATTATGTACATCGTTGGGACTATTGTCTTCATCTTTGTTACCATATTCACGACGCTTCGGCCGTTGTACACGGTGGCTTTTCTTCAGGTAATTGAAATATTTGACCGAAACGTTTATTTCGATCACTGGTTTATACAGTTCTCGTTCCACGACCCATGACACTTCCTGGTGTCTTAGTTATCTCCCTTTAACTCAACTCTGTAAGTTATTTGTTCATCATTAAATTAAGAGCTCTTTTGGTCAGATTACTGGATATAACCGACGATTTTATTCACTTTGCTATGCGTCCTTGAGGACACATGAGTCATTGGATAAAAGGGTTCACTTCGAAGTTCTAATCATTTAAAGAAGGTGAGTATGGCAGATCGAGACTAACAATGTTCTAACTTTTTTTTTCCTTTATTCTTGTTGAATGTGTTTTTGCGTTGACATAGAGACATTTTTGTTTGATTCATTTGTTTTATGGTTTATTGTTTCGTTAAAACTAAAATAAAGAAGCTTTTTTGCAACCAAATAGAAATGGATCAAAACTGTAAACAGATTTCTCAAATAAAATATGTTATACGGTCAGACTGATAAATTAGTAGCCTCAGAAAGATGTTAACTGAATTTCCATCCAAATTAAATCTGCAAAAAATTAAATGCAATGTTAATCGTTATCTACTCTAGACCCGATTACTCTTTTCGCTTTCCGCTCATTATTAATGTTTCTGTTCCTAATTCATCCACACCCTGTAATCCATTGTGTCTTGGTGGCTTTACTACCTTGCATGGAGTGATACCGATTTTTAAAACATTAAGTTTTCGCTGTAGATTGTTCGCACTTTTTAATTAACGTTAGAAATAAATACTTATGTAAAATAAATTAATTTCATTAATAAGATTCTTTTTTGTTTTTTAATCATTTCACCCCGAGCAAGGCGGAAACGCCACTGATGTGCAGGGGGCTACATAAATGTAAAAAGATAAATTAGAAAAGAGTGAGGAGTACAAACCATAAATTAGAAAAGAGTGAGGAGTACAAACAAATACGGACTAATTGACTAATTAATCGATTAAATTTATTCTTTACGGTTTCTCAAGTTTCTGAAAGTTATTTAAAGCCAGAAAATATTCTTAGATTGTGAAATTGTTTTTAGATCATAACCTTTTACTTGTAAAATCCTATTTACTAATTAACCTATAACCGATTGAGAAGAGGAGGATTCATACATTTCCCAAGAGTATTCGCTCGTAAGTGAATATAACAAACCCAATTGGAATTGGAACTCGGTTATAAGATTTCCAATCACGAGCCGATATGGATTAAACCACCCGAACATCCACGTTATTCCAAAGCAGCCACCCATCTAGGTACTGAGCAGGCTGGACGTTGCTTGATCTGTGTTTCAACGTGATATGGCCGTACGCTTGGACATAGAGAAGAAGAATATGTTTTTCTTTAATTCAATATTAAGGATGCATTTCAAAAGCTAACCATAGTATTGAGCGACATGAAAATCTCATTGGAAACAAAGAAAAAATGCTAGACTGCTATGTGATATTTGTCCTTCTGTATGGCAGCGAATTTTAGACGATCTCTTCAAGAATGAAATAGTGTCATTAGGCAGCAGAATTGCGGTTCTACAGAAGGATGCTAATGATACCATGGACTAAACACGTGAGCAACGACGAGGTGTTGGAGAGAATGAAAACCAGAAGAAAACTTATGCTTAACATCAGGAATAGACGGTATTTACCAACCTCCCCACGCAAGGTTAGATGTGACACAAGGTCATTTTATAGTGGGTCTTCCCGGCCATATAGCCGGGCTAAAAAATGTTTGTCTATTATTACCGAGTCGTGAGTCTACCCTTCGGCGGGACCACGACTGAGTTAGTGCTCTCTGCTCGGAAGCAGAGAAGGCCCGCGACCCAAAGGTAGAGACCTGATAGTGTCATAGTAGCAGCGTCAAATGCCAACTGAAGAGACAGATGAAGTTCCTTGGACACGTAATAAGAAAAGTGGGCTTCGACAATCTGATATTCACAGGACGGATAGAGGGAAATAGAGACAGGGAAACGCAGCACAATCCATATTTGAAAAGCTTGGGCAAATGGATGCCAGAGAGGGGTTGGGAGAGATGCCAATAGGAAAAAAAATAAAAACGACAAGGGACAGGGGAAAATGGAATTCCATGATCGCCTACGTCCTGAAGAGACATTAAGAAGACGCAGCTACTGCTAAGTAAAAACCATATGTTAGTATGCTTCAATTTTATTCTGACATTCCCCGTATGATTAGTAATTAGAATTATAAATTCGTTATTACAATTGGCTACCAAACCCAGAATGTACATATGGTTCAACCTAATAGTCTTATTAACTTAATCGCAGACAGATTTGTTTCGCAGCTCATCAGTACGATTAGACTCCGTTTGCTTTTAACCCAGGATTGAAACCCGACCGAATTGGTGCCAGTTGGCGATTCTACCTCTGAGCTATATGCGGGTGCGCATGTGTGTGTGTCTCTGCGTACGTCAATGGGTGTACAAGTGTGTATCTATGTCTGCGTTTGTCACGACGACAAATTTTCCTCCCAATTTTACTTTCACTTCCACAAAAATACACGAATATACGCAGCCCTACATATAGCCAATTTTTTCCAAAAATTAATCAGTTTGTCTGACGATCGCAAGAGCGTGAAACGCAGGGTCACAAACTCACACTTATATATATATATATATATATATATATATATCATACGATAGATAGATAGATAGATAGATAGATAGATAGATAGATAGATAATGAACAATACATACATACATACATACATACATACATACATACATGTTTCTAGCAGACAGAAAGTGGGTGGGTCACTTAGGGATGAAGTGTAATGCGTGCTTATGGAAGGGGAGATAAAACTGAAAGTGAATGCTATGACGAAGTTTGTCTTCTTAATAGTTATTCTTTTACCTTTCCGATATGTACAACCTTCGGAAAACATTTTATATCATATTTCTTCTTAAATATTTTTCATCATTCTTCAGTAAATTTAATAAATTATTACTAAATCACGCAGTTTTCCAAAATAGTTGTCGTATGTATCATCGTCTCTAAAATAGGAGAGTAAGCTCGAGGCTAAATTAAATCACGGTGGAGATACAGGGATCCGTCTTACTCATAATGGGATAGATAGATAGATAGATAGATAGATAGATAATGAACAGATTTAGATGTATAAATAGATATGATATATATAAATAGGAGAGAGAGAGATGTCAAGACAGAGCGAGACAGAGGTATATCATTTGTACATGTGTAAGCATTTTGCTGCCAAATGCAAACATCTGTTTCTGGAAAGTTTACATAACTTTACCTGACGACTACGACCTCCAGGAATTTAAATGCAATGTCAATAACCATCTCTTAATCACTAGACTCTAGTTCTTTCTACATCACCCTGTATATCTTTTCCTTTCTCTCTACCTATGCAACTGACATCACACCTGTATTCGCAACATTCTCTTGCTCCTTTCTCTGACACCCCCTGTAATTGGTTCGTCTTTCTCTTTACTCTCCTCCTATCTAATATTTTTCTTTTATGTAGTCCCTTGCGCATCAGTGGCGTTATCGCCTTGCTTGGGGTGAAACGATTAAAAAAAATAGTTGCGTACACACGCATATGCGTACACACAAACACCTATATATATATATATATATATATATATATATATATATATATATATATATGCCAAAATTTATATATGCTATGTTTATGTAGGAGTCAATCTTAGTGTATAAATATAAGTCGAGGCGAATTCTTCAAAACAACTTGCAGTCGCATAGCTTCATACGTAAGCACACATCTCATCTCTCCCTCTCTCTCTCTCTCTCTCTCTCTCACGCACACACATACACACGCACACGCACACACACACACACGCACACACACACATATATCTATCTATCTATCTATCTATCTATCTAATTCATTCTTTTTCTATCTATCTATCTATCTTAGATAGATAGATAGATAGATAGATAGATAGATAGATAGAAAGAAACTTATATATATATATATTTATTAATATACTGAGAAGTATATTTACTATATATTATTCTTATTATTATTAATCTATATATTTACTATGTATTATTCTTTTCAGAATAATCCTTACACGGATGTATATAGTAAATATATACATGTGTGTGTGTGTGTGTGTGTGTGTGTGTGTGTGTGTGTGTGTGTGTGTGTGTGTGTTTGTCTGTGTGAATGTGTGTGTGTGTGAGTATCTGCTGTATTCATATTTATATTGCTTCCTGCTTGTTCCTGACAATCGACGACTCCTTACAATACGGCTTCATTGCCGACTTCCGTAAAGAATTGATCGTCTAAACACAGAACCCTTACGATGGAGAAATACGTAAAAGGCCCTGGCCTTTTCATTCCGAAAGGGTTCCTGGCCAACTTTGACTTGTTATTTGCATCCCTTTTACAACCTTTCGAGACTTTTTACCTAAAACATTTTATTGCTTTGACAAGAACAGCTCTTTTCCTCGTGACAGCTTTGCTTGTCACTTTTTCGTAACAAGGCTTCTTCCATTTCTTTGTTGAAGCTTGTTTTTCGGGCGAGCTAGCATGATTTTTATATCCTTGTAAAGGGAGATAGATAGATAGATAGATAGATAGATAGATAGATAGAAAAATGAAAAAGGATGTGATAGATAGATAGATAGATAGATAGATAGATAGATAGAAAAAGGATGTGATAGATAGATAGATAGATAGATAGATAGATAGATAGATAGATAGATAGAAAAAGGATGTGATAGATAGATAGATAGATAGATAGATAGATAGATAGATAGAAAAAGGATGTGATAGATAGATAGATAGATAGATAGATAGATAGATAGAAAAAGGATGTGATAGATAGATAGATAGATAGATAGATAGATAGATAGATAGATAGATAGATAGATAGATAGATAGATAGATAGATAAGAGAACACCAGTTCTCTTACAATCACCGAAGTTAAGCAACGTTGAACGTCGTCAATTCTTCGTATTCAAAACATCTGGTATTTCTGAATATTCACTCATACGTGATAAGTAATCGTGCAAGTGATGCAATTTATTAAGACTCGGAAATGTTAATCAGAGATCCAAGTTTCAATTTCTGTTTGGTTCTTTACATTCACCTACACGCAAATATTCCTTGTAAGGGTATAAATCCATCTCTTCTCTCCCGGCTATCGGTTAATGAGCAAGACTTGTATCAGTAAATCCATTATTATCCACATCCACCCCGACAAAACAAAAGACTCTTGCAATCTGAACGTATTTTATTGCTTTACATAATCTGGAAAGGTTGATAAATTAATAATGTTGCTATATATTTTTCCCCGTAGCCTATATTTTTAATCATTTCCTTCTTGACCAGTTAATCAGTGATACTATCGCATGTAATTTATAAAATTATGCCCTTAAAACCAATTTTCGGATAAATGGTTTCCCAATTCTAGTAATTGTTATCACTTTTTCATATACTGATGGTGGTTTCCTTCTTGACCTTTTGTTTAAATAGTGGCACTAGTGTAACGATATCATTATTTTCTTGTCGCACTACATATGCAATCCATTTTAACTGTTGCTGCTGTTGGAAGTAATCTGATTTCTATTATTTGGTACAGTTCTCTGTGTTTGTGGTTCTATATACAAAGTTCAAAGCAGAATGGTTTGGGCTAAAGCCTACGTACTTCATTCTTTTGAAGCCATTTATTATTCCTATAGATCCAAGAAAATTGTTCCATACAGCTAAGAGTTTAGATATTTCTGAACGAGTATGGTGCCATGTCAGACAACCATATGAAAGTCCCGATCTGAGAAGGCAATTTCAAAAACATGATTGGAATTTTAATTAGCTACTGTAGCGGTCAAGCTGTAAGCATTTCAATATTTCACAGGCAGAAAAGAAATAGGCAAATACATTTAAGGTGGGTGTGTGTTTGTTTTATGTGTTTGTTTTGCAGCTATCTATGCACGTATAAAAGGATAGATTTCGTGAAAAAAAGATGGAGTTACTCGGAAGCCCTATGCATACATAAACAGAATGTCCATAAAGTCCGTGTGCACTTTAAAAAATTATAACTTTATTTGTATTTGTGATAGAAATAATCTGTAAAAAATGAGCTTCAACAATTAAACTTAAAAGATAATACAGTGTTTCAACAAGGTAGAGCTCCTTGTCACTTTGCTCTGCGTGTTAGACAGTTTCTAAATCAGGAATTTCCTATCAGATGGATCGGAAGGGGTAGACCATAAGGGCCTCCACGTTCGCCAGATTTGACTCCATTAGATTTTTTCATGTGAAAACAATTGTATATGCAGCCAAACCTAGTTCATTAGAATATTTGAAAGCTAAAATAACTAATGTGATTGCAGGCATTACTGTAAATCAGTTGGCAAGTGTTTCCCGTGAAATGCAAAATCGTATTACCCTTTGTATTGCTAATGATGGAGGACATGTGGAAACTTAAATAAAATTTCAATAAATCCTTCAAAAATATAGATTTACTTCTTTCTAGTCCTTTTTACAAATTATTTCTATCGCGAATACAAATAAAGTTATAATTTTTTTAAAGTGCACATGAACTATATGGACACCCTGTATTATGGTCAATTTCTGAGCATACTTGCCTGTAAGTGTGGCTAGCCAATCCCTGTTGTAAAAGTCAGATCAGGTAAATTTTGTGTTTGTTTACGATTCACACACTCCACTTTTGATTTATGTTGCAACGATGCTAAGCAGACCTTAGTTACGGTTTCTGGAATAGAGTGCACAATCTGAAGTGAACGGAAGTTTAAAAAATAGCACTACGATTAAATGCTCGGCCACAATGACTTGAGACTTTGTTCCAGCAGAAAGATTTGCAAACAATTCCGTCTACCCAATTATATTCACAAGGCTTGGGTTAATCCGTGGTATGGTTTTCTGGCATTTTCCAGCGGAAATTTGCACGCTGGAATAGCACCAAATTTACCTTCCTGACAAATCGTCAATGCTGAGATTCCAACCGGTACACACATACATACATAAGTCGATCCGAAAAATGCGGTGGATAGAGACGTGATCAACATTTGATAAACACGAAAACATTGAAATATAAATCTTGTTATATGATATTTTATCAGAGAACTCATAGAAATCCTTGTACATTTATAACTAAATAAGTTTTTTTTTTATATCGTTCATTCAGTAATGAATTAGAACACTCTCACTACTGGCGTGTGTACATTGTACAGAACAGGCTAAAAGTCTGCCTTCTACTGAGCTCAGAGGTAGAATCGGCGACTGACGTCAATTCGGTCGGGTTTCAATCCTGGCTAAAAAGCAATCAGATGTCTAACCGTACTGATGAGCTGTAATACAGATCTGTCTGCGGATGACTGTGTGTGTGTGTGTGTGTGTGTGTGTGTGTGTTACGAAATTGTACAGAAATTTACTAAATTGGTATTAACCGACATATTTATTTGTTTAAACATTATTTTTAATAGAAGCGCGTATTTGAGCGGATAGTCTGTTTTTCTATAATTAAACAGTACATTTTAATTATCCACTGGCCTAAATATTTGACAAATCTTGTTTTGGAAAATACCTATTTTTCGGCCGGATTTGAACCTGCATGCTCTCATAAACCGGAGAGATGTCGCCGTTAGATATAGTGTGTTTCACCACTCAGCCACAGAAAATATCATGATAACCAAACTCCGAATTAAACTTTTAAAATACATATTCTCCTGATTTTATTTAGAACATTGAACTCTGATCGGGATCGTATCCTAATGTAAACAAACGCCACCGAAGAAAATATTGCGAAATTATACGGAAATTTACGAAATTAGTATTAACCGACATGTTTAAATAATATTCATGATCTATCTATCTATCTATCTATCTATCTATCTATCTATCTATCTATCTATCTATCTATCTATGTCTTGATTTTCAGGATCTATCTGTCTATTTATCTACTTATCTATAAGTATAAAATGAAATTAAAAGTAAGTATAAGAAAAAAATAACTAATGTGAGAAATAAAAGGAGCTTTTGAAATCATATTTGGCGTGTCTTTCTAATTGACATCTTCCCCTCAGCAAGTTCCCTCAGATTCATTTATATAGGGAGAAATAATAAAATAAAGAAACTGATGTCTAATAATGGTCTTTCCCAATTGATTTCGAGTCAGCTTATCTATGCTGATGGCAGTTTTGTTCGAAATATTTCGAGATTTTTCAAGATGTTAACAAAATCAAGAAAGTCGAGCCAGAATCAAAGGACATTTATTGAAGCTTCCCCCACCCGTCCAAAATCTTGAATAAATAAAAGCAGATTAATATCATGTATAATTAATACCAAAAAGAAGAAATGACAAAAGTCCATAAAAGAAAAAAAAATGAAAAAAAGAAAGAAAAAAAGAAAGAAAGAAAAATGAAAGAAAAAAGAAAATAAGGAAAGTGAAATAGAAAAGTGAGAAAGGAATAAAAAGAACACAAAAAACTCAGCAGAAATCGAAAAAGTGTCAGTCAAGTGCCATACGTGATACACGCTTGGGCGATCATGTCTATTTCGAGACATGTCTGACTGGGCAGATTATCCTGCAGTAGATTGCCATTACGTTCTGCAGCAGTCTGGTTGCCAGCCAAGGCTATAGAACCCAATCTGTTCTGCTATTTAACCCATAACTGGAGGAAAGATACCTAGTAAGTGAATGCAAAAAGTTCAACTGGAATTCGAACTCGGCTCCCCGTTCCGAGCCGATATCCACTGCACCACAAAGAAATATGTGGAAGCTGAAGCATAAAAAGAAGAAAAAGTGAGAAATAAGAAGAACAACAATAATAAATAGAAAACGAGGAAGAAAATCAAAAATAATTAGAAGACATCAACAGAAGAAGAAGAAGAAGAAGAAGAAGAAGAAGAAGAAGAAGAAGAAATGAGCAAAAGAGCGGGGAGAATTAGAGGAAGAAATAAGAAGTAAAAAAGAAGACGAAGTATAGTGTAGAAGAGGAATTGAAAAAGAAAACAAAAGAAAAACACATAGCACTAAAAATGAGCTGCGTTTCCTTTCGTTGAAATCTAAGTAGGTGTCTGATAGTGAACTTCTCCTTCGCGTCGATTATATCTGGTTTCTGACCGCTTTTAGCAAGGACGACCCGATGCATTTTACTGAAAGCCGACATGTCAACTTCTTGGTGATCTTCGGTTACCGTTCCGTTGTTGATCCGGCTTAAAATATGCGGAAGAAAATCAATAAACCTTGGAAACAACTTAAGAAAGATGTCCAGACAGGCATTTTTATTTTTTAGACATTATTATTTATGATTCTCACGAGATAGATAGATAGATAGATAGATAGATAGATAGATAGATAGATAGATAGTGATTTGAAAGGTCTATGATAGATAGATAGATAGATAGATAGATAGATAGATAGATAGATAGTGATTTGAAAGGTCTATGATAGATAGATAGATAGATAGATAGATAGATAGATAGATAGATAGATAGATAGTGATTTGAAAGGTCTATGATAGATAGATAGATAGATAGATAGATAGATAGATAGATAGATAGATAAGATAATGATGCCAGGTCCGAAAACGGAGAGGATAATCCAAAAATGCTCCATTTAATATAAAATATTAAGAGATAGATCTGTATAGAGAGCTCAGTGGTTGATTTGTATACATTTGATATATGTGTTAGTACTGCAATTCAAATAATCCCATTCTATCACACTCGTAGAATCGTTTTCATTTTCTGTTATTTATCCTTTGATAAATGTGCGTATTGAGTAAATTGTGATTGATTTATCTAGTGTATTTGACATAGATGCTTGTGTATATGAATAACTACTTTGTCTTATCTACTTGTATATATATGTATTTGTATTAATTTTGTGTAAGCGCATGTATATCCGGCCTTCAAAGGTGGGTGTGGGTGTGTGAATACGAGAGTGTATATATATATCCATATGATATTTATATGTATATATGAATGAATACATATATACATATGTGTGTGTGTGTGTTACAGAAATTAACGAAGAATAACGAAACTTGGTTATAAACAAACGACAATTTGAAATACACACACACACACACACATATATATATATGTACACACACACACACACACACACACACACACATATATATATATATATATATATATATATTTAGTGTATCGAGCAGCAAATAATTTTCTAAACATAAACTGTTAACTACATGAGACAATGAATGTCTATTATGTTTAATCATGAGCCGTTCTAAACGTCGTATTTTGGCTTTAATTTCAGTTGAAAATAAAGACAAAAATTCTCCAACATTTGGATAATTTTTTATTAATTTGGTTCTAAGCTGATCTGATCAGAGTACAATTAAACAACATTTCTCAGAAAAACATAACCATGTAGGTAATATCAGACAGATTTTAGTCAACAATACAATAATCCTTACTGGATATTGGAGGCCATGTACATTAAATCCAAACAACCCACACTTAATCAAATCACGTTTAAATCTAGTCACAACACATTACATAGCATTTGAATATATGGTTCTGTTGTCATTTCGCGCTATCACGCGGTGTGACGTCATAGAACCGCATTGCAAATTTGCGAACTGCGTTTGTTATTTTTGCCTAGCGGAGTTTTATGTCAACACAAAATAAAATCGTCGCTGATAGTGGATGTTATAGTGTTACCGTCTTGGTGACCTCTCTGAAGATGGCTCATGTGAGCCGAAAGCTTAGAACCAAATTAAAAAATTACCCAAATGTTGGAGATTTTTTGTCTTTATTTTCAACTGAAATTAAAGCCAAAATACAATGTTTAGAACGGCTGATGATTAAACATAATAGACATTCATTGTCTCTTATATTTAACAGTAGATGTTTAGAAAAAAAAAAAAAAAAAAAAAAAAAAAAAATATATATATATATATATATATATATATATATATTCGAGTTTCGATCCCGGCCAGAAGCAAGTGGATGTCTAGTCACACTGATGAGCTGTAATACAGCGAAACAGGCTTGTATGTGGATGAATATATATATATATATATATATATGTGTATATATATATATATATCCGGCTAAGTGCATGTATGTATATATGTGCATATGTATAAGTGTGCAAGTGGGTTGGTGTGGGTACTTAGCTGATGGTTACTCATTCTGTCCAGTGAACTTTTTTCTCTCCTAACCTTTGTGACCCTTACAAGATTAAAAATAAAGATTTCTACTCTGGGTCATATTACGTGGATTCCCTTTTCTTTGAAAATAAATTGGAACAAATACGATACAGTAAACAATGTAAGGGACGACGCCCCCTAGAAAGAAGAGATATACACTAAAAATCATGGAGATGAGATTAAGTTATGCTCTAGCTAATCGATAGAGCACTACGGGGATAAGTCAGTCAGTTAAGTGCCATACGTGAGACACGCTTGGGCGATCATGTCTCGAAAGAGACCTGACTGACTGGGCAGAAGATTATCCCGCAGTAGGTTGCCATTGCTTTCTGAGGTAGACTGGTTGCCTATTATTTGACTCGTAGCTAGAATGGGAAGATATGTATTATGTTATTACGTAGTAATTAGTGAGGGATCAGTTTATCACTTCATAATAATAGAGAACCGATCCCCCACTTTATGACCAGTAGAAGCCTTAATCATGTTTCTAACTATTATATTCAGTCAGTCAGTTGTGTGTCATACGTGATACACGCTTGGGCGAACATGTCTCGAAAGAGACATGACTAACTGGGCAGAAGATTATCTCGCAGTAGGTTGCCATTGCTTTCTGCGGTAGACTGGTTGCCGACCAAGGCTATAGAACACAATCTGCCCTATTATTTAACCCATGACTGGAAGGAATAGACTGATTAATACCTTTCCCAGGGGTATTTGCGCGTAAGTGAATGCAATGAATTCGGCTGGAATTCGAACGGAGATAGGTAGATTTCATAAAAACAGTGGCTACTTAGGCTTTACGCTACGTTCTTTGGTTAATAAATTGAACGCAGTTTTGTTTGGCTATCAAATTTGAACGCGCTCTGTTACTGGTTGTTTGTTTACATCCTGTGAATAACTTGCTATGAAATATGCCTTTCCCTACCGTAAGCCGATAGCACAGTCGGATTTACATCGAGGCTTGAAGCAAACGGTTAATCTAGCTGCGCTGAAAAGCTGCTTATCTACAGATAATTACCAGATATATATAAAATTTCGTATATATATATATATATATATATATATATATATATATATATATATATATATGTGGTGATTCGGAAGTATAGGCCTATTTTAGGCGAGCCATCTTCAGCTTCCGTCTTTATTCAACGAAGGATTCTACATGAATCTTCATGTAGAATTCATGTAAAATTTCATGTAGAATTCATGTAAAATCTTCATGTAGAATTCATGTAAAATTTTACAAAGTAATAATAACAAGAGAATCATTCTATTTTCATTTGGCAATAAATACTAAAAATAGTATCAAATACATCATTTCTTTTGAAAAAAAAACTGGTGTGGCCTAATAATTATGGTTGGTAGTGTATATATATATATATACAAAATACTTTACGAAAATTATTAACTCGACATATTTTTTATTTACTAGTTTGAACATTATTTTTAATGGTTCAAACAAATGAATTAAAAATATTTCGGACTTAATCAATTTCGTAACGGTTTTCGGAATTAAATTGTCTTTGTTTACATTCTTCTTCTTCTTCTATGTGCCCTGTCCCTTCAGGATGTAGGCGATCATGGTTCTCCACGTCTCCCTATCTCTTGTGGCTCTTAGTACACTCCTGACCAAAATTTTAAGACCACTTAAAAATCTTTAAAAAGAAATATTTTTTATGGATAGATTTTAAACTCCTCCCACTTAAGTTTACCAATACTACAATCTAAAAGGTTATGGAAACAAAAAGCTATATTCCAAACATTTTATTTAGAAATTTACATTTTCATAAAATGAGGCAATTTACGCATGATCAAAATTATAAGACCAGAGACAAAAATTCTACGAAATTGTACAAAAAGTGTATGAAAACATTCAACAACCAAATTTAATAATGAGTTCTACCTCCACTGCTTTTGATGACTTCAAAAATTCTGTCGGGCATGCTAGAAATCAGCGTTTCCATTAAGGTGCTGGGGATGTTGCTCCAGCTTCTGCAGGTGGCTTCACGAAGTTCATTTTTTGTTGAATATTATTTGCCATTTCGATAAACATCTCTTGTCATCCATCCTCAAACATTTTCAATTGGGTTCAATTCTAGTGAGCATGCAGGATGTCCCAAGAAATGGACCCCATTTTCTTGTAGAAAGGTCAAGGTCCGTCTTGCAGCGTGGAATGCAGCATTATTCTGTTGGAATAACCATCCATCCACACACAAACGATGGCCCTCCATCATCAATGATGCTTTTTGTAGCATGCTAATATAACCAGCCGCTGTTTGACAACCCTGCACCACCTGGAGCTCCATCGTCCCTCTGTAAGAAAAGCCACTCCATACCATTATGGACTCTCTACCACTATGACATGTGGAGAAAATATCAGGAGGCATGTTTTTGTTATGCCAATATCGTTGGAAGCCATCAGGACCATCTAGATTGAATTTTTTCTCATCAGAAAACAGGACTTTCTTCCACTTCTCAACGTCCCATGTTTGGTATTCACAACCAAACTTTAAGTTGTCCACCTTGTGACGTGGTAGCAGCCGAGTAATTTGTTTACGCTTTTTATTTACCATGCCTTTTTGTCGTAAGTGTCGTCTGATGGTTACGGGACTGCAATCAGCATCTGTGACTGCCTTAATTTGACTAGAAGAAATTCCCGCCTCTTTCATAACAACCCGTCTTATTCTCTTACTCAATGCAGGAGAGATCTTTTGGGGCCTACCAGAGGATTTTGCTTTTCCATAATTCTCACTGTTCTTTAGAAAGTTGCACTTCACAGTTTTACTGCGATTTACCTTAGCTGCAATCGCCCGCTGTGACAAACCTTGATTATGGAATTCTAGAATTCGAGAACGCTCAACTTTGGTAAGTTTGCTTGCTTTAGGCATGGTAACACCTTTACGCAGTGATTGCTAATCTCTAACTGAACTAAAAACATTGGAATTACCATAGATCTAACAATTTATACCCCTGGTCTTATAATTTTGATCATGTGTAAATCGCCTCCTTTTATAAAAATGTAAATTTCTAAATAAAATGTTTGGAATGTAGCTTTTTCTTTCCATAACCTTTTAGACTGTAGTATTGGTAACCTTAAGTGGTAAGAGTTTAAAATCTATCTGTAAAAAAAAATTATTTTTAAAGATTTTTATGTGGTCTTAAATTTTTGATCAGGAGTGTATGTTTGCTCCTGTTGCTCCTGGCAACCCCCGTTCCGTCATCCACCTATCAGACCCTGCAAATATGTTATCCGCTGCCTTCCTCGGTATCTCGTTCCTTCTATCTGACCAGTCAGTATCAGGTTCTCCAGGCTCTCCTTCCTCATTGCACGTCCCAGGAACTTCAGTTGTCTCTTCCTGATGCTCAGTATTAATTTCCTTTTTGTTGCCATTCTTTCCTACACCCTATCGTTGCTTGCATGCTCAGTCCACGATATCCGTAGCATCCTTCTGTAGAACCACATTTAACTGAAGTTAAGAAAAAAAAAATTATATTACCTATGTTGGATGGTAGTTCCCCCGAAAATCTCTAATTTAAACTTCAACTCCCTTTGTCTGTATAGGACAGGACGTTGTAAATTAACGTTAAGAGACTCCAAGATGTCTAAACGGAATCTTGTCCTTGCCCTGCGCATGACGGAGAAGAAATATTTTAAGCGAGATACCTTTGTATCTAACTTAATAACAAAATGATTTGAAATTAATTATACTTTGGTGTGGTAGGAAAAAGAACTCGTTCAGATATTTTCGGGATCGACGTTATTAAACTACTCAAGAATTGTATTTGATTGAGGAGAAAAGTACGGTCCCGTTTCGTATAAGATTGGCATGTTATATAGGGTGCGATGGATAAATTGTGGTCTAACTGACGCAAAAATGAATTTCTTTTTAATCGTTTCACCCCAAGCAAGGCTGTACCGCCACTGATGCACAGGGCATTATAGGAGGAAAGCTAACAGAAAGACGGGCCAGTTCCAGGGAATGTCAGAGAATGAGTAAGAGAAGGATGGGAATACAGGTGTGATTACAGTTACGAAGGTAGAGTGTGAAAGGAAAAGAACAAGATACACAGGGTGATGTAGAAAGATCAGGGAAGGACTGGAATCAAGTGGATAAGAGATGGGAATTGATATTTCATTTAACAGTGACATGTCATTTTAACAGATACATTTACCAAAATTACACAAGCCTATCTTGAAATATTAAAGAGTAAATTCATTAAAAAAAATTGCCATTGGCTTCAACTACGAGATCCAAATAAATTCGGAATCTCCTGCATCTCTTTGGGATGGACTCCTTGTTTTAGTTAGAGAATGCTGCCATAATGTTTGCCTTCAATTCATCTTTGGTATTAGAAAGAGTTTTGTTGGTCTCTCGCTCAATTGCGCAGCCCACATTTGCAGGGTCTAATCAGGTGGATGCTGGAACGGGGTTTGCCAGCAGTCACAGGAGCAAACATACTAAGAGCCACAAGGGATAGGGAGACGTGGAGAACCATGATCGCCTACGTCCTGAAGGGACAGGGCACATAGAAGAACTTCAGTTATATATAATTTAATTTGTTTTGTTTTGTTTTTTAATTAATATAGACACGGAAATTTCTGTTTCGAGATTTTTACGTCGTCATCAGGCAATGTTGTTGTGAAAATATCTATGCATGAAATTAGAATAGATTTACAAAGCTCGTGTACGCAATTTTGTTTAATATTCTTTTCATCTTTATTAATAGCGTATGAATTCAAAATGAATACATCGCTTTCGGCAGGAATTAAGAACATTCTGTTTCTGTTGAAAGCCTTTCTTTCCGTACACTTTTCTCTCAAACTCCACCTTTCATTCAAATTTCTTTGTATCTTTCATCCTTTCTCAATAATTGTTGTTTCACACACACACACACACACACACACACACACGCGCGCGCGCGCGCGCGCACACACACACACAACTACCCTATCGAACGCTTGTACATTAAATACTTTTTACACTCGTTAATTAAACAGATTACTTTACGCATACTATATATAATTATATATGGGTGTGCGTAGAAGTCGTGCACACTGCCACAGCCACTGCATAATTACGCCATGACACGCTGTGACGCCTTCAGAAAAGGAAAGCTTTCAAGGGAGAATTTGTCAAAGAAAGAGATCGTTTTTTTTTTTTTAATCGTAGTTTCTTTTGGAACTATCTCCATCAATAATAGCACAATTCATTGACGACAAATTTGGCAAAACTGTTTTTTTATATAGCTTTTCCCCTCTCTTTATATTTCTTAGTCTGTTTTTCTCACCTTTCTACTTTCTGTTGCTGCTCCCATTACTTGTCTCTGTTTAGTTATCGTTCTTTCTTTCGTTCTTTCTTTCGTTCTTTCTTTCTTTCTTTCTTTCTTTCTTTCTTTCTTTCTTTCGTCCTTTCTTTCATTTGTTCTTTCTCTTCAATTCTTCTTATCATTTTTCTATATCTTCTAACTTTTGTTTCTTTTCATCTTTTTCTTTTTCATCTTTTCTTCTTTCTTTCATTTTTTTTCTTTTCTTTTTCTTTTTAACCTTATTTTTCTAGTTATTCTTTATTTCATTAACGTTCTTACCTATTATTTTTTCTTACAATTTTCATATTTTTCTTTCTTTCTTTCTTTCTTTCTTTCTTTCTTTCTTTCTTTCTTTATTATCCGTCTTTTTCTAATGATTTTAATTACCATCGATGCTTCCATATGTCTTCTTCATTTTCTTCCGCTACTATTTTTTCTTCTTTTTTCTTTCTAACATTTTTTTTTGTATTCAAAATATTATTTCTATCAAATTTATTCTACTTTTCTCATTCGTTTTGCCTTTTTCTTCTTCCACATTTTCTATTTCTTCTTGCTCTTTTCTTCTTCCTCTTTTTCTCTTTCTTCTTGCCTTTTACTTTTTCCTCTTTTTCTTTTTCTTCTTCATCGTTTTCTCTTTCTTCTTCCTCTTTTTTCTTCTTAATCTTTTTCACTTTCTTCTTACCATTTTCTTTTGCTTTATGTTTTTTGTCTTTTATTTCATCTTCTTTTTCTATTTCTTTTCACTTTTTTCTTCTTCCGCTTTTCTCTTTCTTCGTCCTCTTCTTTCTTTATCTTCCTCTTTTATCTTCCTATTTTTCTCTTTCTTCTTCCTGTTTTCTCTTTTTACTTCTTCTTTAAATTTCTCCCTGCCTTTTTCTTCTGCTTTATGTTCTCTTTTTTTGTCTGTCTCTTCTTCCTGTTTTCCTTCTTGCCTTTTTTCTTCTTCCTCTTTTTATCTTTCTTTTTCTCTTTTTC